>CAWUFW010020378.1:0-153538 GCA_963921515.1 Calotriton arnoldi
GGTGTGTGTTGATTGGCTCACTCCACCGCGGTGGCGGGCGCACTTTGATGGCGGTCGGCGTCGCACCGCGGCGGGCGGGAAATGGGCAATGTGTGGCCATCCTAATATGGCGGACGTGAAGACCGCTGGCGACGTGCGGTAAATGGGTGTTAACGCCACCGCCGGCACCGCAGTCGTGTCTCCGCCCGCCATCGTAATAGGCCCCTATGTTTGTGTTTGTTGTTGACGTACTAATTATAAAATTCAAACTAGGAATGTTGATTTGTATTTGAAATCTGAAAAGAAGAATAATGATAAATGGAAAGAATTTGCAACTTACTTGTTAGTGGAAGGTTAATTTGAGTTAGGCAGTGATCAACGTATTTGTAAATATTGTTATAACAAATTAGAAGAGAACAAAATGCCCGCTAGACCAGTACATAATAAGTTAGAATTAGTAGCTATTCCGGAGGAACTGGCAGATTTGAATACATATGAGTCAGTTCTAATTCAATCTGTTCATCCATTTCAAACTATAATTCGCATGGAGCCTAAAACAGGTAGACTGCCACCAACAGACTTACAAAGAGGGCTGAAAGGAAGAGTAGTGTACTTACATTTGGATTTTAAGAAAAATATTGAAATTGTTGGTGGAGACAAAGATGAAAATGAAGCAGTAGTCATTCTAGTAAATGGAGTACCAACAAAGAGTCGGAAAATATGGCAAGAATTTGTGGATGTTAAAAAACTTCAAAAGGCTACGTTATATCTTGTGGAGAATAATATTTATTATAAAAGTGTAAATGTGGAACAACAGGTAATAAGTTTGGAAGATGAATCTGAAATTTCAAGTGGTGAAATAGAAAAAGTGGAGAAGTCAAGGAGTGAAGATATTTATGAACATTACAAGATGATTAAATGTATAACACTCTTCCAGTGTAAGCATTAAGCAAAGTATTGACTTTTTTTCTGCAATGTTCTTGTACAGTACTCCTGCTGGTGTGTTTTCAGTTGTAAACAAGTTCTTTAGTAAATGATTTTGTAAAGCTTGTTTACAATGTTTGCTTAGAACACCAATTCTTACATCTTTCAGAATATTTCCATAATCTTCATAACTTGCTTGTCGCATATTCTGAGTAAGTTCTTTATATTCAAAATTTAACCAGAGATTCACATTTCCAATACTTCCCAAAGATTTCCTAGTGTCTTCATGTTTTAAAGACTGGTTCTCCTTTTACAGAGTTAGTTGTAGCAGATCTCCAAATACAATTAAATGTTTTCCTCCAAAGAGAACGTCGTAATCTGTTTTTAATACCTGTTGCATTCTTAAATGCACGAAAGCAAGCATTAAGTTTGAGACCATGCTCACCTCATCAATAATTAAAAGTTTCATCTTCTTGAGCACTCTTGACACTTCATAAGAAGCTTCTCCAGACAACTTCTGATATTCTAATTTATTATCATGCTCAACTGGTAACATTAGTAATCTATGCAAAGTAATTCTTTTAACATTGTGCGCAGCTAATCCAGTTGGAGCTGTTACTACACAAGATAAATGTGAACCAGTAGTTTTTTTAAGATAACTGGTCAAAACTTTAATTAAAAACTTTTACCCGTTCCAGCTTGACCACTGATGTACATCAGAATAGGTTTAAATGATGAACATACACATTCTTTTTTTCATGCAACAAACCATGTTCTATCTGTTCTCTCACTTGTACATATATTTCTTTCTGTTCAATATTTACTTGTTCTTCTAACTTTTCCAATGTAATATTCTCCTCTTGTGCTTGTTGCATTGCAATTTCCACTTCATGCATAGCAATTTCTGCTTAATTTTCCACTATTGGTTGTCCAAGTGGATCTTGACTACATGGACCAGAACTTTGACTATCTTGAGAACTTTCATTTGCATCTTCAGCTGTAATAGTCTTTTCCTGTTCAACTTCATCATTCAACATTTTTAAATATGTAGGAAAAATTGAACATGCAACGCTATCTTTACATGCATTAAAAGAATCTTCGTAGCAGTCGAAATCTCCAAGTAATTCACTTTCGGTAAGCCATGGTTTGAACAGTTGGAGAAGTGCTAAATAGTAAAATTCTCGCTTGTCTGGAGTTTCACAACTGAGGGCCCGATTCTGATGCGGGTTGGAAAAGCTTCCCGACCGAGGGCCTGATTCTGATGCGGTTAGGAAGGCCTCCTAACGGCATTTGCTCCTTCCAAATCAGATCGGGAACGTGTCTTCCCGACTGAGGGCCCAATTCTGATGCGGTTAGGAACAAATGTTCCCATTGAAGTCAATGGGAGTTCAACCAAATCGTATCTGGAAGCATCCGGATGCATCCTACTCCGCCGGTCGGACTTTCCCGATCCGAGTGGGTCGGACACCATTTCCCAACCGATTCGGTCGGGAAGCTTTTCCAACCCGCATCAGAATCGGCCCCTAAGTTTCTTGTGGTTGATAAGGTTACCTTTTGTGTGTTTTACTAAACATCCATGACATCCAAGTACTGCATATTTTCCTTGTTTTAAATTCTGTTTAACATTTCTTCTGAAGCTGTAATGTTGAAGTACTTCATACAGACATAGCTGTTCCAGATGTCGACTCCTTTTCGGATAGTATGTATCCAACATATTAGTTTTAAGAATGTCTGTACTGTCTGGTTCATTTGCTGCTAAGTATTCAATTTCTTCTAATGATTTCAACACTCTATTTCGTGAGCAGGCAAGACCTAAACTTACCCAAATGATCCCTCGTGATTTTGAATATAAACTTGAAGAGGACAAGCGGTCTGAACATTAATACGATCCAATTTCTCTGTGGGAAAGCATTTTCAAAGTAAAGCTGTACAATTTTTTGCTAAGGCTTTTCTCTTGTGCAATTTCTTCCCACATTTGTTTCATCTTGGTTTTTTCTGATTTCGTTATATATGATGTAACGTAGCATGCAACAGCAATTGAGTTGTCTGCAACATACTGGATGTCCATATTTGCATTCCACATTTTTAAAATAACCGGATTGTAGTCATTAATATACATTGATAGTTCTGTTCTTTTCAAGTTGTAGGTATTCTTTGGAGATTTGCGAGTTATTGTGTGCCTTACAGAAGAAAAAAAAGAATTTACTCTTCCTTTAGAAATTACTGGACGTGGAAATCCAAACCGACACTTGGTATAAAACTTTCCTTTAGACTTGTATTTTCGTCGGCAGTACTTTCCACAATGGTGACTTTGGAAACGTAAAACTTGCTGTCTCAAGCTTCTTTCTCCTCCTTCTCTTGGAATCTCACATGTCACATATTGTTCAATGAAAGATAATACTATTTCATCTGAATCAGTTCCAAATTTAGGTGCATCCTTGATCCACAATAGCATATGTATATGAGGAGCACCTCTCGCTTGGTACTCCTTTCTCCAAAAGAAATCGGTAACTTCTCCAAGAGGTGGATTCTTTTTATTGCAGATGAAAGACATCATAGCTTGAAACCTATGATTAAAATATCTGCACACATTTACAGGATCCAAAGAACACAGTTCTCCAGGTGCCTTCATTTCAACATTCTTTATATTGGAATTTGCTTCTCGTAGAAATTCAAGCAAATCTTCCTATGCATACTCTGCACAGCTAAGTGTCACAAACCACGTTGGTGTACCTAAGTTCCGTAACATACACTTCAGTTCTCCATGACGACGATACCAATACTCATTTGTTCCTCGTTGACATGCCATCAAATTAATTAACTGTGCTTCTAAATTTTCATCTGTTTCTTGAACTTTCTCCACAAATTCTTTCGCTGAAAGAAGTGATTGATGAACTCCAGTTTTCAGTATGTCATTCACTGCATAGGACAGAGAAGATAGATCACTTTCAAACAAAAGGTGAAATATATATGGTATACACTGTCGGAATCTAGGATCTTCAGAGTATAATCTTGTTGAGCGATATTCTGAAGCTGGAATACGTACAGGTCAGTCATCATATCATCCACCTTCTCCAGTAGGAAACAGCTGAGGAAAACAACGAGATTCTAACTTTTCTCCCATACACTCATTGGAGTTCCCTTTGCATTTGTCATTTGAAATAACTCAATACTATTTCCTATTACTTCTTTTGAATGTAGAGGACGGGAGCTTCTGAAATTGGAAAATCAAGAAATAGTTCACATTGAAGCTATTGATAAAATCGAGCATCAAGGAATAACAATTCTTCTTTCAAATAAACTACAGACTAAATTGGATTCTTTGGAAAAGTCTGTATCAAAAACTGCTGGCTTAGAAAAAAATGTAGATGTATGTATAAACTGTCGGGTAATTTTGAGGCGTAATTTGAATATAGAACAAGGTTTAGTGAATGGAGCAATAGGGAAAGTTGTTGATTTTGTAAAATATCAAAACAGAAATGCAATTGAATTCTTGAAAATTAAATTTGATCAGATTGCAGAGGTGAAACAAATTGGGCGTTGTGCTGTACGTTTTTTTGCTGGTAAAAGACTTGTATGTTCGTAGAAAACAGTTTCCTTTCTGTTTAGCATATGCAATAACCATTCATAAATGTAAAGGTTTAAGTGTAGATAATGCTTTAGTAAATGTTGGAAGAACTGTGGGGCATATTAGCAAGAAGAGGCGATAATCATCGCTAACCCTGCTTAGCGTGATTTTTTTTATCGCCGGCTATCGCTGGAATATATCGCCACGCTAACGCTGTATTAGCAACGATTAGCGCTATGGCGATGAATATTCCAGCGATAGCGGGGGAAATGGGCCAACATCGCTGAAAAACCAGCGATGTTGCATGGAGAAGGGAGAACACCTTGCTGATACGACCCTGTGGTCGTATCAGCATAATCCACCCCCATGTTAGGTATGGCTAACACCTGCTAATTGCAGGTGTTAAATAAATAGCGATGACCCCGGTTAGCGCGACTTTCACGTCGCTAACTGGGGCCATGGCCACCTTGCTAATAGGCGATAGGCCTGTTAGCGAGTGTTTCCCAGGTTTGTTCGTCGGGAACGCCCACTTTGCATGTCATTAGCGATAAATATCGCTGACATGCAAAGCGGTAAAAAAACGGGCGCTAATTCCCGCAAACTGTCGCTAACTGCTGTTAGAGACAGTTTGCTGATAGGGCGATATAAATATCGCCGCTTTAGCGGCAATAAGTGCCGCTAAAGCGGCGATAGTGCCCTTGCTAATATGCCCCTGTGTTTAAAGAAGGAATGGCATACGTTGCATTATCTCGAGTTAGAACATTGTCTGGTTTGTATTTAATTGATTTCGATGAAAACAAGGTTAGTGCTGATGTAAATTGTGTAAGGGAATATAATCGTTTAAGAAGACTTTATGCACCAACTTTAGGTGAATATCCTATTTATGAAAAACGTGCTGTGTTCAAAACGCAAACATGTTGATGAATCAAGTGTGGTTGAAAAGCAGAAAAAAATTCAAGAGAAAAGAAAAGATGCAAAGAAACAGAAAATAGAAACAAGTGATGATGTTGTGAGATACCAATTAGAAAATGCTTCTGGTGTCAACTGCTATGGTAATGTTATTCTAAACGTTATATTTTATCTAGAAGTTCTGTATGGTGAAATTATGGAAAGTCAGGAAAAAAAGATTATGTTCTGCACTTTATACTTTATTTGAACAATTGAGAACTGACAGAAGTAAGATCCATACTGCTTCTGGTATACGACAACTGTTGGACACATGTACTGGATCTTTAACGTTCAGTCCTAATATACAACAAGAAGCACAAGAGTTTCTGATGGTTATGCTTGGAGTATTAGAAGATGAAGGAATCCAGATTGAGAGTTTATTTGGACTCAGTTACAAATGGGATCACAAATGTGAACAGTGTTCAATAACTTCTAGTACTATAGTTGACAGAGAACGATTTCTATATTTAACAATACCTGACTGCAAATCTGTACCTTTTCCGAAATTAGTAAAAGAAGCAAATCATGATATGAAATGTTCTCGTTGTCAATCAGAAATGTTATCTACATTATGCCTAGAAAGATATGGAAAACATGTAATTTTAATGCTACAACGCTGTAGACCAAATGGAAAAAAAGTGGAAACGAAAATTAAAAACTTTGTTGCTAGTCAAGTATCTATTTCTGGAAGAACATTCGCAACACTGGCTATTGTTTTCCATGCTGGAGCTACTGCCACATGTGGACATTATACTGTATATTTAAAATGTAATAATGGTTGGAGTCACTGCAACGATACACACTTGGAAATAAAATCGAGATTGCCTTATGAATTACCCAACTCATACTTGATATTCCTTAAGCAAAAATTTTAGATACATTATTCGGCCTAGAGGGAAATTGGGAAGATGCTTTACGGAATTTATACTGGATGATTTAAAAAAAAAAATTCTACACATTATTTGGCCTTGGGGAAAAATGTGAACAGAAACTACAGAGTAAACATAAGTTTTAAAAATTGTAAATAGTATTGAATGTGTTATTTGTGTTGATTTCGTATTGTGGTTGCAAGAATTAGTCATTTGGGTTTTTTAACAATGTAGTTGATTGTTTTTTTTTCCCAGCTGTTTATGATGATACTACACTGACATCACTGTGAATAGTGAAGTTAAGTAGAATCTGAAAACAGCAGAAAAAGGGACAAAAATATGTTTTCAAAATGTTAAATTATGTTGTATTATTTGATAAGTAACACTGTAATTTCTGAAATATATTACATTACACAACAGTTTTACAGTTTATTTTCTTTTCTGTAGTGGAAAAGTTAGAAAAAACAGTACTAATGACAAATAGCAGAATAGTAGTTTAATATTTAAAAAACCTTAGAAATTCACTGAAAAAAACCATAGGTTTTACAGACATAGGGGCCGATTCCGATCTCGGCCGGTAGTGCTCCGAATCGGATTTGGATTTACCGGATCCGATTCGGAGCCCTGTGTCCCGACCGAATCGTACGCGGGTCCGGCCGAGCGACTACGATGCAAGCTCCCGCGAAATCGCCGACCGACTCGTACGCGGCTTCAACACGCTTCGACCGACTCGCACGGACACGACTCGCACCGCGCTATGGAGACGTTTCCCGGCCGGGTAAGTACGATGCGCGCCGCGAGCAGTCCGACCGACTCGCGCCGTCCGGCTCAAAAAAGCTGTCGGAGCCGGACTTTGGGGGTCCGCGTCGGACCCCCCTGTATGCGTAGGCACGCGAGTCGCACACAGGGGGGACCCATGGGTCCCCCCTACCTGTGCATGTATGCCGCGATGCGCATGGACGCGTACCTGCTGTAGGGGGCGCCCTTGTTTGCCTCGCACCCATTGAGTCAATGGGAGCCCGCGTACGCGTCGTACGACCGGCTCCCATTGACTTCAATGGGAGTCCGACCGAATCGAGTCCGATAGCATGCGAATGCATCGTACTCGTCCGGTCGGACTGCTAGGATCCGATTCGGTCGGAATTCTCTCCGGGTCCGGCTCGGTCGGAGAGATTTCCGGCCGGAATCGGAATCGGCCCCTTTATAGTTAGAAATTAGCATTTAAAAAACCTTAGAAATTCACTGAAAAAACCATAGGTTTTACAGACGTTATAGTTAGAAATTAGCATTTAAAAAACCTTAGAAATTCACTGAAAAAACCATAGGTTTTACAGACGTTATAGTTAGAAATTAGCATTTAAAAAACCTTTGAAATTCACTGAAAAAAACATAGGTTTCAGGGACGTTATAGTTAGTTGGACATTTCACTCATACAAAACCATAGAAATTCCACCGTTATTGTTAGTTCAGCTAACTATAACTCGCGCCCCCGCAATGCACTGCTGATGAAGTCACATATTACATCATTCATGACATGGTCAGTGACATCACTGATGACATCACTGATGACATCTCAAATGACATCACTGATGACATCACTGATGACATCATCCACGTGAAAATCTGATGCACCTCCTCACACCTGAATATAACCTTTGATACACCCACTCTAAAATACAGACTACCAATTTCGAAATAATAGACACATCAATACCAGTTACTAAATACGCACTGACTGGTTCCTAGGTCTACACACACATCCACTCATTCACCCATACAGTCACTCATACATGTAGTCACACATCAATACAACACTATCATATGCACTCATACACCTATACAGACACTCACACACTGCCACATATCCACAGCTAGTCAGTCATGCAAAGAATCAATCATACTTCCATTTACTAACCTTTACAGTTATACAGACACCAGCTCACTTATTCATACAGATACTAACACATAATTACTCTGTTATAGAATCACTGATACAAATACACACTCATCCATGCAGCCACTCTCACAATTACTGACTCTCACATATAGTTATTTATATACACCATCACTCACATATACTGCCTTTTACATATGTAGTTAATTGCACATGTACCACTGAAACATCCATTCACTTACCAACACACCCATACACACACTCACCCACCCATACAGCTATTTCCACATGCACTCTTGAAGCCATACGCCCAGTGAATCAACCACTCACACATCCAGGCACAGAGTCGCACACCTCCCACCCACACACACATACACACTCAGGCAGCCATACAAATACTCAGGCAAGCAATCAATAAGTCATATAGACACTCATGCAGCTACTCACCAACCCATGCAGCAGCTTACACAACAACAGACAGACTGATACAGACTTTCACACAGTTCAGTCACTAACCTATGCATTCAGTAAGACACATTTAATCACTCACTTATACAGTCAGTCACGTACCTAGTAAATCCTCCATACAGACACTTATACAACCACTCATTCTTCAATACAGCTTGGCATATATATAAAAGAAATTTAAATTTTACAGAAACACACAGTCACTGGATGATGTCATCAGTGATGTCATCAGTGGTGTCATTTGAGATGTCATCAGCGATGTTATCAGTGATGTCACTGACCATGTAATGAATGATGTAATATGTGACGTCATCAGCAGTGCATTGCGGGGGTGCGAGTTATAGTTAGCTGAACTAACTATAACGGTGGAATTTCTATGGTTTTGTATGAGTGAAATGTCCAACTAACTATAACGTCCCTGAAACCTATGGTTTTTTCAGTGAATTTCAAAGGTTTTTTAAATGCTAATTTCTAACTATAACGTCTGTAAAACCTATGGTTTTTAAGTGAATGTATATATATATTAATTCATTATTCCATTTCAGACAGTTTAGCAGATGGTAAAGAATTATTGTATGCATTGACAAGTGAGTAGCATAGTATTTCATATTTTAGAAAAATGTATGAACATATCTCCTTGACATATATTGCAAATGTAAAAAATGCTACCCTCAATCCAGGGTTTTCAAAAGAATATAAGTGTATTCATGTTTAATTAGAATTCGACTTTTTAAGCAGTATATATATTAGCACTAAACCTTGTATCAAAATTCAATATGGCAAGTTTATTAGCATTAATAACTGGTGTAATTATGCCAAATTTACTGTTAGAAATAGTTAAGAAAGCTAGTAAAGGGAAAGGCTATAGCAAGTTATGCTCACCAAGCAGTCATTTTGGGATAGAAAAAGGGGTATCATTTTGAAACCATAATGAACTCCTTTCAGTTAGAAAAAACAAGTGATATTTATTAAAGTCTGGTAAGTTAATAACACCTACTTTTTTAGTCAATTGCAAAGATTTATAACATGTGTGAGAAGACTTGTTGTTCCAAATATTATTTTTGTTTCAAATACTTTTTATTAGGGTTTCAAGAAGGTATACAGCAAAAGTAAAAACGACATAGCATATTACAGTACCCATTAACCAGAGATTTCCACCGGAAGTTTAAGACATATGCAATTATCCTGTAATCTGTTAGAATAGAAGAAAATGTTGACAATAGCTGATAGGTGATGAGTATTGATGGTGTGTACAGTATATTTAATCGGAGAAATCCGAGGTCTTAAGTCCAAGTCCTCTTCTTGGTTTCGACTGGTCTTTAATTTCAGTTTTGAAAATATTGTCTGCGTTTGTTAAGGGAACTGATAAGAGACCCACTATAGTGAAGAGCTAAGAAAAATATAAATAATAAGAAAACGAATGAGGTAAGGAGAAAGAAAAAGGTCGCCAATGGAACTTTACCACAATCAGATGCCGCGTCAGGGGTATCCTTCAGTGGTCTCCTGACACATTAACTGACATATCGTAAGGCACCCTATATACTGACTATTGAGCCTGAGCGTAGCACAGCTGTTCATGGAGGTTTGAAGACAAGGGGTGAGGAGTCAAGCGAGCACCACATTTTTGTTTTGGTTGAGCGCCAAGGGGTAAGTTGTAGAGTTAAATTGTGTGCTCCTCTCATAAAGGTTAACCATCCCTGCCACATTTTGAATGATATAGCTTTGTAATTCTTCCAGTTACATTGGATAACTTTGCAAGCCAGGGCAAGCATTAGATCGAGTAGGTCACGATGATTCTCGGTATGTAACTTAGTGTCAAGTGACCCCAGAAGTATATACGAGAATTCCTTTGTTGGCATAACCTGGAAAGTACGCCTGATTTAATCGAAGATCTTCTCCCAAAAAGATTGAAGCAAGTCACAGTGGAGTAACATGTGTGGCAGGTCCCCTTCCTGTGTGTTGCAGTTCCAGCAAAGGGGAGATGTGGTAAGGTTAATCTTATATAGTCTGCTTGGCATCCAGTAAGCTCTGTTAATGATCGTGTTTTTTGTCTGTGCGAGTGTGGGGGAGATTTTGTTTCTGAAAGGTGTTCTGTGTATTAGTTCCCAGTCCAGTTTGATTGTGTTCGACTTTTTTTCTGACTCCCATTTTCTTTCATTCTCCTTGTGTGACTTATCATTTTTAATTAACTTATTCGAATTCTTATAGAAGCTGGTTAGGAAGCATGATGGTAACATATATAATGTATACAATATTTGTTGTGTAATGATAATTTTAGCATCTTCAGTTCCAGCCCACCAGTTGAAATGAAGACTGGATCATTTTTACAATTTTTCTTTGTTTTAGTGATCAGAATTGTACAGTTTGTCTTAATTATTTTTTATTTTATCGAGGTGAAGAAAACAATACCAAGTTTAAAAAAATATATATCCATTTTTATTAGGTGGTAAATTAGCAGTATAATAACAATTTTTATCACAAGGAGTGGTACAGAGCAAACAATATCTTTTCCCAAATAGCAGGTTAGATAGGTATAGAAAAACAACAGTCATAAAAACTACTATAATCTCTTTTTTTTTTTAAAGAAAATCTAGTCAACCAGCAAATAGAGAATGATATCCATATACACTTTTAAAGTTCAAAGTGGCATCCCGGATAATTCTAAAAAAGAAAAAATATATATTTTTTAATAGCAAAAAATGTAACATTGTGGTGTGGCTTCCATGCCATTCAAGATGGCAGCATCTCCGTGAGGCTCCGATGAAGTGCGGAGCAATTCACCTTCTTAATGTCACTTCGCTGTGGCGCATGGCTACTACAGTTATGCCTGTGGACTTTTCTTTCATCCCGCTCTCTGGATGTCCCTTGCGGCAGTGAATTTTGGTAAAATGTGGGCGGCCGTCATTTTGTAAGCTTGTCGCCTGCCTTTCCACTTTCTCTTATGCCCCTCACATTAAGGAATCCCATAAATGACTACATATTATTTATCTTCTTGGATGGCCTCTAAGCCCAATTTCCAGTGTCTGTTTTGACCCAGGGTTAAGGTGGTGACTTCTGACAAAAGCATGGGCAGCGGCCATTTTATAAGCGTTTCATCTGTTTTTCAAATATATCTTCCACTCCTCACATTATTAACTCTCAAACCTGGCCTCATATTCATACTCTTCAGGACAGATCCCTAACCCTAATTCTGTGCCTGCTATGACATGAAGCAGAGGTGGTGATTTCTGATAATAACGTCTGTCACTCTGTTCACACTGTCCTTCTATTTGTCACTTTTCCTCACAATTATTCAAACGAATGACCTGCACACTTGGTTCTTGCATTTGAAATTATTCATTTAATGTTACTATAACCTCAAAATCTACTTACAACAAGGTGCCTGCCATTTTCTACCTCCTATGCCACGCATCAGTCATTATTTTGTTGTATGGGTAGAACCAAAGTCATTAAAAGTATTCCTCATCATTCTACACACTACACAAAGATGGTCAATGATGTCCTTGCATCTGCTAAAGCCATCTCTAATGCAACAAATGCTAGACAAAAGGCTCTCCTTGCTTTATGACCTCAACTGAGACAGTTAAACATGCGCTATGGCATTCTTCACCCTTGCTTATGCAAAATTACGTATGAGGGCACCTCCAGATCCTTTGAGGATCCTGCCAAAGTGCAACTGTTTCTTCAAACCATCACTTGTCATGCTATGGATACTAATGTTCAGAAATCTTAAGAATTTGTATTTTCACTTGTTTTCTATCTGTTTCTTATC
The DNA here is from genome assembly GCA_963921515.1 of Calotriton arnoldi. Lineage (NCBI taxonomy): Eukaryota > Metazoa > Chordata > Amphibia > Caudata > Salamandridae > Calotriton > Calotriton arnoldi. Next base: position 12,423 of record CAWUFW010020378.1, read on the forward strand.
ATCTTTTATATTTGGCTTTTTTTTCATAACTATTTCTTCTCACTCTGCTGCTTTTCTTGTTATGGTGTTGACATGTCACACACTTCCTTTACTTCCTTATATTCCCATTCTTCTCATCATAATGTCACTTAATTCATGTTTTATGTTATTTTTTACTAAATGGTGTCATTTTGTCTCCTTTTTCCATTTTTTTACTTTGTCACCCAAGTGCCTTTATCCTTCTCCTTATATATCCAATATGTTTAACGTTGTCTCGTGGAATGTCCGTGGACTTGGGCATCAGGTAAAAAGACAAAAGGTACTGTCTTATTTGTTTAATATTAATTTTCAAATTGCCTTTTTACAAGAAACGCATTGTAATGATGTTGAATCAGTTAATTTGAAGCAGCAATGGGTTGGCCAGGTTTTTTTCCCCCAGCTATTGATCGTAAAGGCGGTGTTGTTATTCTCTGCCATAAAGCACTCAAGGTTCAAGTTATTTCTACTGAATGTGATACTGATGGTCTATGGGTATTGGTTGATACTATTATTCATAATAAACGTATATCTTTATTTAACATCTATGGCCAAGTCAAACCTGATTCTGGTTTTTGGTATAAAAATTAAATAAAACTTGCTAATATTGGTAATCCCAACATAATTTTAGCAGATGATTTTAATCAATGGATCCCTTTACGGATAGGAAATGTAAACGCAAATTTCAACCAGAGGAATCCCATAAGGCATTCCAATCAGCCATCTCCTCTTGACCACTAGTTGATGTTTGTAAAACTTGCAATCCTGATCAGTTTGAATTTACTTTTTTTTCTAATGTACATTATACAATGTCCAGAATGGATTATATTTTAGTTAACAAGGGGCATATCTACAAGGCCCGGCGTTAAAATTATCGCCGCTTTAGCGTCCGTTTTCGGGCGAAAAGCGGCGATAATTTTATCGCCCTATCAGCATGGACACGCTAACGCGTGAATCCATGCCTTAGCGCCCATTTTCTTTGCGCCTCGCCTCGCATCGCTAATGAGATGCGAGGTAGGCGTTCCCGACTGAAATGCAGCGAAAATGATCGCTAACACAGCTTCTCCCTATCAACAAGGGAATCGATAACCCGCCTAGCGACATGAAAGTAGCGCTAATCGGGTTTATCGCCAGTTCCTAACACCTGCTAAATTCCAGACTTACCTATATGTATCATGGGAGGTGGATTGTAAAGCTAAGTCCACATCTCCCTATCAACAATGATTTCCCTATCGCTGTTCTTTATCGCTGGAAATCAAGCGATATTCCCGCTTATCGCCGGGATTCCTATCGCCTCGGCGATGCGCCTTGGTAATAGCGCGCTAACCGGGCGATAGAATCCAGCGATAGACGGCGATAGCAATGTTCACGCTAAACGCGGCCAGCGATAATTATCGCTGCCGCTTGTAGATATGCCCCCAAGTTCTTGCTCCCTTCTAAACAATCATCTGACATTAGATCCATTTTTATCTCAGATCATGCACCAGTAATGTCCTCTTTTGATCTCTCTCATCCTGACTCCAAAACTCGCAGATGGAGATTTAGTAACTCACTATTATCTGATCCACATTTTATAACTAAAGCAACCGCTTTTACTCAAGAATTGTTTCAATCAACCAATCAAGTGATACCTCCATTTTCTAGTAATTTGGGATGCGTTCAAAGCCTCATTTAGGGTTTTCACTATAGCTTATTCTGCCAAGAGGAAAAAAATGTTAAAGTCTCAATATCTGAATTTATTTCAACAAATTAAAGCACTTGAACATACTTACTTTAATTCCAAATCTCAATTTTACAAGAATTGATCAAAACCAAATCTAATCTCAATATAATTGCTGCCTTTGATGCATGTAACATCCTGCTTAAAGTTAAATCTAAATTTCATGGAGGTGAAAATAAAGTTGTTAAAATGTTGGAAAATTATTTAAAAATAAAGACAGAACCTAAAATTATAGGCCCCATTCATAATGAATCCACTAATACTACTGTGATTTATGACTCTGGCTCTAACATCTCCATCCCCTTCCTATCCTATTACAAAAACACAGACGATACTATCCCATCAGAACCTAATCGCCAAACTTTTTCTAATAATCTTCCTAAACTTCCTTCCCTTTCACATATATTTGAAGAACTAGAAGCTGACATTACGCTCCAAGAGATTTCGGATGCAATCAAAGCACCTGGTCCTGATGGATTGTCCATAAAATTAATTTCTTCCTTTTCTGTATTTTTTCCCCCCAATTTATTAGAGCTTTTTAATTCATTTCTTTTGAGTTCAAAAGCTAATGGCTCCTTTCTAGAGGCTTTGATTGTTATCATCCCAAAACCAGAGAAAGACCCTTCCCTATGCAAAAATTATCAACCCATTTCATTGATCAATTATGATTGCAAAATGTTAGCAAAAGTCCTAGCCTCCAGCAATGCCAGTCTGTTCTCTAGCATTATCGCACTGGATGACAAAAGTAAAACTCTTCTTGCGGCCACATCCCTGGATGCTGTAAAAGCTTTTGACCATATTAATTGGCACTTTATGTGCACTACTTTTCACTGGTTTGGCTTTGACACTAAATTTATCTGATTTATAAAAATGTTATTACCAACCCTCATGCTAGTCTTTTAGTCAATGGTTCTTTTTCTCCTTTTTTTACTCTACAAGTTGCCCCCCCCCGCCTTTGCTGTTTGTCCTTTGCCTTGAACTCTTTCTTGAATGTATACACTGCAATACACTTATCTCTGGATATCAACATCATCCTCAGAGGTTAAGTTATCTGCTTATGCATGTGGTATTTTAATATATATGTCCAATCCTCTGGCCTCCTTAGATTCTTTCATACGAGAGATAACATTGTATTCAAGTATTTCCAGCTATAAAATTAATTTTACCATTAAAATCCTTTTGCTATCAATATGTGTTCACCACTACTAATTTTGCAGGGTGTCGCTCCAAACTTAAATATTTTGGTGTTTAGTTCTCCCCTGGTATCGCTAACATACTTAGCCATAATTTTGTAACTTTCAAATCTAAATTACAAACACTACTTTTAACTTGGTCTCCTTTACACTTATCATTGTGAGGTAGACTTGATACCATTAAAATGATGAGTGTACCAGATGTTCTTTATGCAATATCTATGTTACCCTTTAGGATCCCTAATTATTATTTTGTGAGAATTGATTCCATTTGTACTAAGTTACTGTTGAACAATAAACATCCGTATATTGCCATCTCTAAACTTAAATGTCCAAAAACTGAACAAGGTGTACGGTTCCTGATTTTAAACTTTATCACTCTGCCTTCCTGATTAAGCAATATTATGCCCTTGTGAGAGGCTGGCTCAGTATATGATGTACGCTTATGTAAGTGGACACCTTGCACTGATCCAGACAACCCTTATGGTGATTTTAGTGGTCTTAGACAACCTCAGAAAGCTCTCTAAGTGGTAGCTGTGGAGAGCAGCCTTCAGGCTTTGTCCAGAAGGAGTGTCAAGACAATAGTCAGAGGACGTAGAAGTGACAGGGACCCAAGGAATCACCCAAGGTGAGTATCTAGGAGCCCCACGGAGGTCATGTGCAGTGTAGGAACACAACTGCGTTCTCCGTACAAATCAACGTGTAAGTCGCACTTGCAATTTTAAAGGAAGAGGACCCTTCCCACTGGACCCTGAAGAAACCCCATGGAAGACAAGCGATTGGAGATCCACCCCACCCGTGGATACCTTAGGAACCAAAATTCCTGCATAGGTTTGAAGTGGCGTCGGAAACCGCTGTCAAACTTAATGGGAGACTTCAAAAAGATGCCGCTGCTGGAGAAGGTAAAAGTGTCTGGTGGAACCCAAGGATGGATTCAAGATATGAAGAACCTGCAAGCAGAGGGGACAGAGTCTATGCCACTCAGGAGTGACCAGGAGGCACGAAAGACGAGTGTCCACCGATGTCGGGTGTTGTAGGAGAGCTGACAGTGACATTGGAACTGCAGCTGTGTGGACCAGGTGATGCTGTGGAAGACCAGGAGCCGTACACGAGCTGTCCCACGTTGGATGTCGAGAGTTGAGGGGTCGGTGTCCGGCAGGATCACCAACAAGCCTTGGCAACTTAAACCAATGAGGAAGTTGAAGAAGGTACAATGTCCGGACCAGCAAGGTAAAGGAGACTCACCACAAGTGGGGGAGTCAGGGCAGGCCCCGAGCAATCAGGGGGGCCCAAAAGAATTCAAAGGTGACCCTCAAGAGGACCCACAAGCCAGAGGCACAGGAGTCGCAGAGGACCTCGAGCAGTTCAACAAAGATGCAGGCCCACAATGCAAGTGATGCAGTGAGGACAAAGATCTTGGTCACTGGAGATGCTGGAGGTTGGGGCTACTCGGAGCCCGAAGATCTTGGTGGAAGAAAGCCAACAAGCTGTTGCAACTGCAAGTCAACACAGTTTTCAGGGGTTTGGTTCCTGTGGCTCTGACGAGGGATACTGGCCTCAAACTTGTTAAGAGGACAGGGCAGGCCTGGAGGGATGTGAAGAACCACCACCTGTGTTGCTGAGACTTTTGGAGTCTGTGGGAGCCTAGGATCAGCAGACCAGTCAGCTTAATTGCGTTGCCTGCAGATGCAGGAAAGTGACTCCTTTACTTCAAGGAAGATTCCTTCAGGTGTCTTGGATGCCCACAGGCCTTGGACGGTTTCCTATATGGAGCTAGGGCACTGACGTTGCAGCAGATGAGCAGAGCGAAGAGATCAGGAGCAGCAGGAGTATGCCCGGTTGCAGCCTTGATGCCCAGAGCGAAGTCCTGCGAAGTCCAGAGTGCCCAGACGGTCACAGTTAAAATGGTGTCTGAATTGAACCCTCAGGTAAGCTCTTAAGTACCCTAAGGAAAGGGTTGGGATGATTCAGGGGTCCCTCCCTAAGGAGGGGCTGGACAAGGGAGAAGATACTCCCCTGTCCTTTGTCCAGTTTCGCGCCAGAGCTGGAGCCAATGGCTCCATGAACTGGTTTGAACTGGACTATGCATGGAGGGCACCAAATGTGCTCTGCACGCAGACTATGTGGTGCTGGCAAGCGCTCCCACCCTGCCTCAATACTCTAAACCCTGTTTGGGAAGTGGTCACACCTCCCTGTGACAGGATGCCTATTGTTCTGCCTTCCCCTGCTCAAACTTGGCTCAGCAGCAGGAGGGCAGAATCATGTCTCTGGTCGGCAGCAGCCATGTTGTGCTGTGCGGGTCTAGAAGACTGGTACCGGGAGCACTAAGGGCCTAACGGAGGGCCTTTACAGTGCTTGGAATCATACCTCCCACACCATTTACGGTGTGGGGGTATGATTCCATGTGGGGGTATGATTCCAACATGCTTGATACCAAATATGACAGGGTTAGTTACAGCCAGTTTCGAGATGGTCATCGCTTAATGACACGGTGCCTCTCTATATGTTATGTGGCTGTCTCACTTACAACCCAGGAGAATGTACTCCGAAGACTGTGGGGGTGTCCTGCTCATGCAGGGGTACCCGCACACTTAGAACTGAGCACCCTGCCTTCAGGATTGAAAAGGCCTGCTGTAGGGGAGTCTTATAGTTTTTAAGTTCAGTGACCCTAGATATAGGGAAACCTATATCTTTCGTAAGTGGTGCTAGCACCAGCTTACACAGGCTGCAATGGCAGGCCTGTAGTGATAGTTTCATTGGTCTCCCATAGGTGGCATAATACATGCTTCAGCCTATGGGTGACCTCTGTGGTACCCATGCCCTGGGTACCATAGTACCATATATTAGGGACTTATAAGGGTATCCCAGTATCCAATCTGGGTTGTACCAAATTACTTACCATAACAATTTAGGGGAGAAAGCAGAGAGACTGGGATCCTGATTAGCAGGATCCCAGTCAGACTAGTCAGAAACCATCACAGCACCAGGCGAAAAGTGGGGGTAACCATGCAGAAGGATCCTACCTTCCTACAGCCCTCATTAATGATTTTCAAGAATCACCTATCCCATGATGGATTACATTTGAACAATCCTTTCTAAATGGTTTTTCATTTAATGACATTATTCATATGTCTAATTGTACTTTTATATCTAAGAATCCCATTTTAAAATATTCACATATTTTACTAAAACATTATTTTCTTCTAACCTTGATTTTCAACAGTGTTTTTTATCTTTGTTATTTGGTATAATAAATGTCTTACATTTTATCATACATCCTTTTACTTCAAGGAGAAGGGTATTATGTTTGTTCACCAATTTATAACTGACAATTCTATTATACATTTTCCTCAATTACAAATGCAACAACATGTACCTGACCCATTTCTATTGGGAATATGAGTTAATTTCTTCGATCTTCACTTCTTTCTACTCACTCATCACTTCCCTTCTTCTCCAATCACATCAATGCAGTTGGCACCTTTAGATGTGGCCCACCATGATTCTATTCCCAAAGCGGCTTAAATATATAAAATATTGCTGTCACCTATTTCTGTTCAAACCAAATGTTCCCTTGAATTCATATGGGAAGCAGATCTCTCCCTATCACTAACTGCACAATTTTGGGACAGAAGTTGGCTTATAATCTTCAGTACCTCCAAAGCGGACAGGATTACACAATCCTTATTTGTTGTTCATAATAAAGCTGTTTTTACTTCAGAACGTATTTCCCAAATTTGACCCATCTGCTTTTTCATTATGTTGGTCCTGCTCCACATGCACTGGTTCTTCTTTAACACATTTATTACATTACTGTTTTCATGTTCATAAGTTCTGGACCTCCATTTGGTCAAAATGTTTAAAAATGTTCAAGTGTGACGTATCATTACCTTTTAAAAATGTTTTCTGAGGTTTTCTTTAACCTAACCTTGAACATTTCTCCCCTAAACCTTTGTTGTTTGAGCTTTCTATTGCATTTGATTTTAAACTTATACACTCTTGATAGAAAGATTTATCTAAATTATCTATGTTAACATGGTGGAATTTTAGATGTGATGAACATAGAATACATACTGTTTCTTCATTGATGTTACATCAGAATATTACATCTGATTTGTATTGGTTAGCTTTATTGTTTTTCTTTCCTCGCACTCTTCAATACCTTAATCATCTTTTTTCCTTTCTCCTTATCTTTCTCCCTTCCCATTCTTCTTTGTACCCTCCGTTTCTCAATTTTCCCTTCTATTTCCTCTAACTTTTTATATATTAAAACCACCTAACGTTTTTATTACATACATTTATATCTTACAATTGCAATAGTCTTTGATGTATGAATTTCCTCACACCTGTTTTTTTCTGAATTGCTATTTGCACCTTCAATAAAATTCATTCAACAAAAAAAAAACTTAACATTAAAGTGCTTGGTTCCGAATAAAATATGTAGTTTAATATTCATACATATTTAAAGTGCAAAGTGAACAAGTGCATTAAAGCCACAGATATATTAAGGGCACAATTTCAGCCTTCTCAAATTAGCAGGGAGAGTTTAACCACATAGTCAAAATATAATCGCTAATGTGCATATAACAATAGGACATAGTGCAATCTGCACTGTGCAAAAATGCTTATAAAGTGCAAAGAGCAATGCAAAATAAAAACAACTCAAAACAACTACCGGCAAAGAAATCTCAATGCCAACAAACACATATTTGCTGCCGCTCTTATGTATCATTATCCCCTGCTTTACACAGTGGGAAATACCCCCACATCTGCACAGATTTATCGGTTTGTTTGCTCCTCTTAGCATACATATTTTCTAGATGTCGTATCCTACTCATTTTAGTTTGCTATTGGCCAAAAGATGCTCATCCTAACAGATTTACTACACTGTAAAATGAGTGATCTAGAAATTGAAGCTGCCATAAAAATAAACTTCTGTTCAGATTGCATGAAAGCTTCATTATCCGTCAATACCCCCAAACAGTGCTACTAATAAACCTGGCTGCACCCTTTTAGATATTCTTTGAGATAAATATGATACATCTAAAGCAGTTATTTGGGACATTAGGAAAACATTTGTTTAAAAATTGGGGGATATAATAAAGAGCCCAAAATGTATTAGCTTAAAATTGGCCACCCTAAACGGTTTACGCCCAAAGACGGAAATGGATGCCCACTGATTTTGAGAAATAACACATCCAGTAACTGATACAACTTTTTGGAGACACTTAGGAATATATCACAGCTGAAGCTGCAGCACTTTGTACCAACTTCCAATTCCAATCATAATATGCTTGTAAAACAACTTCAACAAATTCATAGTACATGAATCAAAATCAGGATTAACCTTCTGCAAATAGCTGGAAATTTGAGCAAAACTGAACCAAAGAGACAGATTCTCGTACACTAGCTGACAAGACTGTTGTCATGTCTTCCATCTACCATTTGTACTAAAATCAGACTATGTACCAAACCCCAATCTATTCCATAGTGCAGTTATGGATTAAGGGATCTGCAAACACAGGCTATCATAATACTGTAAAGAAAAAAAAAGGATGACCATCAAAAATCTTATATTTCAGCCCTAATTCTCATGCAAAATTATTGCTTTTAACATTTTATACCTAGTTTTCTTGGGGCATTTCCATGATTTCATAAAAAACAAGAACTGCAAACCCAGCTGCTGTACCATTAAACTTAAAAAAAAGTGTATCAGTTGAGAATGGATCAGCGTATAGACATACATGGTAATCAACAAAAGCTGTCTGGTAATAGTGATAAAAATCAGGTAGAGCTAATCCTCCCTGGTCCTTGTCTAGAAGGCTAGTCAACAAATCAATACATGGGCACTGTTGTTTCCAAATAAATCTCCTAATTAGACTGTCCACTTCCGTAAAGGACTTCTTACTAAGCTGAATAGGTCAATTAAAAAAACACGAAAAACAAAAGAGAGTGCGAGGTTTTGGGGTACGTCCTGATCCCCTGGGTAAAGTTGCAAAGAAACAATGTGGACGGACACTGTAATAGTGTGAATCTATCAATCACTATGTGTGGTAAGTCCAAAGACCATTAGGTATATTTAAAGACCCCTCACACACCAACCTGGTTGGTGTCATGCTTCATCATAGGGGTCCCAACCGGGTGGCCTAATGCCGCCCGGTTGTGCTACGACGCCTGATTACGCGGAGCAGGTGTGGTGTGAAAGTGTGATGTGAATGTTAAAAATGCCTCTGAGAATCCTTGCCAAGTAAATTTATTAGTGGTGGCTCAGGGTATGGTTAAAAACTATGTGTAGTCAACTAACAAGAAATAATAATCTGTAGTTGTTTAGGTGATGTGGTCTACATGTTTCAGCCCGTTAAAAGGTTCAGATGGGCTTTCTTCAGGACCGAGGATAAAACGTGAGTGGCAAAGTGAAAGCCACGTGAAAAAGTGAAGTACCAACACACGCGCTAAGGTGTGTGGACCAGGTGTCGTTATACTTACTGACACCGCTCAAAAGCCTGTTGAGGAGAAAGAGATAGACAAAACAAGACATGTAATATTGAGCAACATAAAATGCAATCTTTCAAAGCAACTCAAAATTGCAATCTCAAACATGCCGTAAAGATCGACTTTACCAACACCGTGACAGTGATAGAGTAATGATGATTCAGCATGCACGTATCTGTAGCATGCTTGGCCATGACATAAGACTGGATGATCAATTAGGAGCATCATGAAGTGAAACGTACATTATGCGAAACATGTACCCATGCTGAGGCGTGAATTAGATGGTCACATGGGGGCATCGTAAGGCGAGTGGCCATAATGAACTGGGAGCCAATGCTAGTATATTACGGAGCAGCGGGTGAAAAATACGCGCTGCATGCAAAGTGCTAGTAAAATGATGCGGAGTGGCACGCCCGTGGCGAGTTACATGTACGGCCAAACGAGCGCCTGAAAATTCATAAGTTACAATTAGGCAAAATAGCATGTTTAAAAGTGGTAGAAACATCTGTGGCAGCGTAAATCCAAAGGATCCACGGTTCCAGTTTCAGAACCGGGCAAGACTTGGCACTTAAGGACACACACGAACTGTAACACAGCTCATGTTGTATATCGCATCACATGTCCTTGTAACCTCACGTACATTGGGATGACCAATCGGAAAGTGAAGACTAGAATTTGCGAGCATCGCAGCACGATCAGATGCAAAAAGACAACCACAAGACTGACAAGCCATTTCCTTGAAGCTGGTCATACCACTAATGACATCAGTTGGGTAGTCATCGAGGCTTTAGATCCTAACCTATCTAACATACAAAATCGTCTATTGGAGAAAGAACAAAGATGGGTTTATCGCCTATCCAGTCATCTGATAGGACTCAACGATAACATTCCCTGGCAAAGCCTCAGGAGACAGTAGTTTCTTTCACATTATTCTCCATATCTATACCAGCGCAGGAGATTGATTGAACAGATTCTATACCCAGAGATTTTTATCTTAGTAACTTGCCCAATTGTGCATTCTGTGCAACACCTTTCTCATACTCTTCAGGTTAAATACTGAGCACATTCAATGCCCAGCACTGTCTGTCAGTTTATCTATTTTCGGCGCACTACTTTCCCATGCGCTCTTTGAATAATACCTACTCCATTCTTTTTATCACCTTTCTCTGGTTTCTTTTCATTACTGTCAAGTTATCACATATCACATACCTCGGCTCCTCTGCACCAATATTGTGATCTCTCACTACTCAAATATGGCCGCCATTGCCATCTCGCTTACATCGCGGGTTTTTCAATATGGCCGCCGCTCTTTTGTTCGTTACACGTAGACTAGTTGTTTTCTGTAACGACATCCCCTCACGTGGTGTCGTCACTTCCCAGTTGGGCGCCCCGGGGGTTGGATTTAACACGGTTCTCCCACCGCGTCCATCACCAGCCGGGACATTGGGAGACCGCAGTAGGTTGTCTTACGGGAATCCTCACGGAACCAAGTAAGGTTTTGTTGCTTTGGACCATGGGCATTTCGCCCCACGACTCACGGCTTTTCATTAAAAGCCACTTTCCTCTTTTTCTTTATATATTTTTCTACAGATCGGTTTACCGGATGAAACCCCTCCTATGCCCTGATTAGCTGCCTACTCTTTCTCTTAATTGTAATTATGATCCTTTGGATTTACGCTGCCACAGTTGTTTCTACCACTTTTAAACATGCTATTTTGCCTAATTGTAACTTATGCATTTTCAGGCGCTCGTTTGGCCGTACATGTAACTCGCCACGGGCGTGCCACTCCGCATCATTTTACTAGCACTTTGCATGCAGCGCGTATTTTTCACCCGCTGCTCCGTAATATACTAGCATTGGCTCCCAGTTCATTATGGCCACTCGCCTTACGATGCCCCCATGTGACCATCTAATTCACGCCTCAGCATGGGTACATGTTTCGCATAATGTACGTTTCACTTCATGATGCTCCTAATTGATCATCCAGTCTTATGTCATGGCCAAGCATGCTACAGATACGTGCATGCTGAATCATCATTACTCTATCACTGTCACGGTGGTGGTAAAGTCGATCTTTACGGCATGTTTGAGATTGCAATTTTGAGTTGCTTTGAAAGATTGCATTTTATGTTGCTCAATATTACATGTCTTGTTTTGTCTATCTCTTTCTCCTCAACAGGCTTTTGAGCGGTGTCAGTAAGTATAACGACACCTGGTCCACACACCTTAGCGCGTGTGTTGGTACTTCACTTTTTCACGTGGCTTTCACTTTGCCACTCACGTTTTTATCCTCGGTCCTGAAGAAAGCCCATCTGAACCTTTTTAACGGGCTGAAACATGTAGACCACATCACCTAAACAACTACAGATTATTATTTCTTGTTAGTTGACTACACATAGTTTTTAACCATACCCTGAGCCGCCACTAATAAATTTACTTGGCAAGGATTCTCAGAGGCATTTTTAACATTCACATCACACTTTCACACCACACCTGCTCCGCTGTAATCAGGCGTCGTAGCACAACCGGGCGGCATTAGGCCACCCGGTTGGGACCCCTATGATGAAGCATGACACCAACCAGGTTGGTGTGTGAGGGGTCTTTTAAATATACCTAATGGTCTTTGGACTTACCACACATAGTGATTGATAGATTCACACTATTACAGGGTCCGTCCACATTGTTTCTTTGCAATTAAAAAAACAAACAAAAAGAGACTGGATCGACATTTTAATGAAAGCAACTCAACTTATAACAAGGGCAAAAACCTCCAGGACTCCAATATTCTCTTGACTTTACCCATCATTGCATTATAATTTATCTCATACAGATCGAGAATGTTGGCGGTGACAAAGATACCAAGATACCTAATAGGGTGAGTGGGCTACCACTGCTCTCTAAGTACAATAGAAAGATCTTCAATGGAAGCATGAAACAACAAAGTTTCTGATTATTGTGGTTGATCTTACAGCCCCCGATTAGCGTAAACTCATTAAACCTATAAAGTGTTTTGGCTATTAGCTTGATCTGCATCCAGATATAAAATAATATTGTCCACAAAGAGCTTTATTTTAAACATACCAGAACCTGGAGGTAAAATAGAAATGTAATTTTGTAAAATAATAGCCAACAGTTCAATAAAAAAAGTAAATTAAACCGGTAAAAGAGAACACCCTTGATGCATTCCACATGAAATGTGAACTTTCCCTACGTTACTTGAATTGATGTTTATCATGGCTACTGCTCCTGAATAGATATTCTTGAAAAGGGTTATAAATTGAGTAGGAAAATCAAACCTCCTCAAAATCTCAAATAGAGCTGGCCAACTAACTGGGTCAAAAGCTTTTTTTGTATCAACCATAATTATGGCCTCTTTGGTATTATTGACCCACAAATAGTCTATGGCCTGGATCAGATAGTTGGTATTAGCTACCATAGCCCTTTTAGGAAGAAAGACATTTTTATCCCCATGAATTGGTTTCTGGGCAACAGGAGCCAAAACGATTAGTTAAGATCTTCATTAAAAGTTTCTAGTCTGCATTCAATAAATCAATATACTATGTGAATTTGGGTTGAGAGGCGATTGATCTTTTTTCTAAAAACGTAATACAATAGATTGAGTAAATTACAAAGAGATAGCCCACCTGCACTTATCTTGTTAAAAAGGTTTATCAATATAGCTTGGAAAAGCATAGCAATTTATTTAAAAACCTCGATGGGAATGTCATCAGGTCCTGCTGCCTAAGCTTTGGCCATAGAGGCCAAAGCCTTAATAAATTCCGTTTCTGATATTTAGAAGTTTTGTCCCAGGAAGTGGTAATATTTTTTTATAGTGTGATGTGAGAATGGTTGGGTCTTTGAAGGTGATCTCTTGCAATATAAATGGATTAGGCAATAGACGAAAGTATATGACTGCGGTTAGCTGGTTAAAACTGTATATCCCGAGTGCTATCATTTGGCATGAAACACACTTGAAATCAAATATTATTAAGTTGTCTAATCCCTTGTGGGTTTACCATGCAATTTGTTTATCAGCCGGGTATCATGCGGGGGTAGCTATTTTCTTTTCTAGATCCCTTAATTGGTTAATAAAGAGTATTAGGAGGGATAGCCAGGGTCAATGGCTTCGGGTGGTTGCACATTTCGATTTCCAGTGTATTAATTTTTTTAACTACTATGGCCCAATAGAGGATGAGATGCATCCTCTTTAACAAATGTATTCAGCACTGATGGACACAAGGGGGTAATAATCTTGGTGGGTGACTTTAATCTGTTGCAGAATCCCCAACTTGATGCCTCATGTAGGAATAAGAAACAACTAATTCATAAATCTGTTTCTATGGTGGCCCGACTCAAAGAAGAATATGGCTTGTTGGATACATGGTGTACTGCGATTCCTAATGCTAGACTCTATACATGCTCCTCTAAATACTTTAAGTCTGCATCACGGATTAAGTTTTCCTAATATCATCTTAGTTTAGCAGACTTGATTCACACATTATTGGAAATAGCTTCTCAGACCATTCTGTGGTTTTCCCACAATTGGAAACTAGGTCGCTTAATACTAGAATCACTAGATGGGGGTCCTTATTATTGATTGATATCTGGAAAAGAGATGTGCATATTTTTATTGAGGAAATTTTTTAATTCAATGTGAATTTGGCCTCTATATTAAGCATTTGTGAAGCATGTAAGGCCTGTCACGGTCAGCTCATCGCGCTTAAAGTGAACTCAATGAAGACCCGTCAGCCTTGATCAAGAGAATGGAGGCCAATATACAGAGCGAGATTAAGGGCTGTTTAAATCTATCTTTCCATTTCCTAGTAAATCATTAAAACTTGCTAAAAATAATCTTCGGAATTTCTTTTTGAATGAAGAAATAGTGACTGAGAAGACTGCATTTCAGCAATCTTACAGGAAAGTGAGCATGTGGGCCATGTCTTGGCTTGGTCAGTAAAATCTAAAGCTAATGCCAATCAGATATCCGAGCTGATAGATCCTGCCACTGTTAGTAACGAAGATATCAAGAAACTTTTCTTTAAGCACTATTTCACTCTTTATCAGGCATCATCTGAGGTTGAAGAGGACGCTATCGCAAATTTTCTCAATACAATTCCATTTCCTCAGTTTTCAAACAAACACCAGGAAAGCCTAGTAAAAACAATACCAAGTTATTTGAGATCGAAAGGGTTCCATTATATTCATGGCTGCTAATAGTTAAAAGCATGTAAGGCATTTACAAGAAAATAATCAGGTTTACTAATATTCAGTATACATACAGAAACAGAGGCATATTGGCTAATGATTTTTAAAATCACCTGATTAGAAGGATTATCAACATACAATAAAACATCATCAGCATAAGCTAAAACCTTTACGTTAACATCTTGTATTATAATTCCCTTGTGCTCCTTAGTATTGCAAATAAAATATAATAAGGTCCTATAGCAATCAGAAATAAAACAGGTGAGAGGGGATACACTTGTAATACATCCATGTAAATTAAAAGTTGGAGAACATATGCCTTTAACAGAAGAGGTGGTATACAATGCTTTGACCATATTCAAAAAGTTAATATATCGTGCCACATATAAGAGTACAGTATAACATAGTTGATTTCTTTATTAAAGATTTAATTTATTGGATTATATGTAGGTTGTAGAACTAATATGCAGTTAAAAATGTTAAGTTAGTGCAATTGTGGGCCTTAAGCTTGCAGTCAAGACATTAAATACTAAGATGAAAGTTGTTTGTTTGCATGTTTTTCTCTTCTGCAAGTGCAGACCAAAGGGATTCGTTAGTTAGAGAAAAACAAATTGTATTTTGAAAATAGAAGATAATGAGGGGAGGAAGAACTGGCACGGTGGAATGATTTTAATGAAGAACAAAGGGAGTGTTACCAGTTGGTACTGCCAGATGAAGGGAGGAATCCAAGGACGCCTTGGAAGCAGAGACTGTAATATGGAAGTAGTGTTCAGGGTGCCAAGTTCTTTCTTGGGAACTGAAAAAGTACTGTGATATGTATGAGGTCATATTTCTTGAATGTTCTTTGTGCATTTCAATTAGTGAGCCCACCTTGGGGTGAGTCAGATTCCCTTTTAGATTTGGAGAGGTACAAACCTCTCTAATTATGTAGCTTCTTGCTATACGTGACTCTTTACTTATAGAACTTCTACAGAGCTTCTGATGCTGACACCTTTCTTACTTCCTTGATTCAATAGGGTTTCCCCTATCCTCACGTTAGTGGAGGGCTTAGTGAATCATTTCCATGTATGGGAAGAAGGATCAAAACCATTCATCTAATCATCAAATCCTTTTCCTTATTTTCTGTATTGCTGCTACTGAGATCATTATATGTTCTTTGCTGTTGAGGACCAGTATTGTAAGACGCTTTGGTTTCCCTTTGGTTATTATATACTTTTATACTGTGTTTTTGAGATTGATATATATCACACTAGCTTTGCCATTGTAATAAAACTTTGAAATTTAAGTTACTGATTCAGACTTTTATTGTGTGGTCCTGATGATCATACTGTACTATATTGTTGTTCACCCCTTTTCCTCTCTACTAAAAAGTTCTGTTGATCAGAATCGAATTAGAAGGACTGGCCCAGAGCATTATCAGCATGATATGTGTTTATATCAGATTTATCTTTGGAAATGTTCCTCAATGCTTTCTTATAGGCAGTAACACGTAATTCCTTCATACTATTAAACGTGCTTGTCTGCTTTAAAGATCTCGGGTAATGCTGTTGAAATACTGCCAAATATATAAAACAAAGAACAGATGTTATAATGAACCACTGTATAAGTAGATGAATGAATACATGATGAGGACTTCTACAGCGCACGGCTACTCGACAAGAGGTTCTTTGCACTGATTAACAATAACAAAGCGGGGAAGGAGGCGAGAACAACAGATCTCTTGTTATCCTACTGTATAAATAAGAGGGTTTTCAACACCTTTTTGATTTTTACTTCATCCAGGATAGCCCTCCATTATTCAGGCAGATGATTCCATATACTGGCCGCCTTAACAGTGTAGATGTATCATTGACCTCAATGCTTAATGTGCACCTAGGTCTCAAGAGACCCAAGACTGAAGAGTCCAAAATTAATTTCATACTTCTTTAATTAAAATATAAGTTTACTTCTGTAACCATTTTTTGATTTTGTTTGGTGGGCCAAATCCTGGGGGCAGTGCTTTATAATTATGTGAGGGGTGCAAATGTGGCCCCGGGGGATAGGGTCCCTGGGGCTGAAATCAACCTGGGGAGATGGGGCGCTCAGCCCCCCTCCCTTCAAGTTAATTTTAAAAAAAATTACAATTATAACTGCTGAATTTCTATGGTTTTGTGTGGATAAAATGTGAACCTAACTATAACGTCCCTGTAACCTTTGGTTTTTTCTGTGAAAATAAATAAATATATATATATAGGTAGCTATAGTTAGGAGCCAGTTTCCATAGGAAAACATTTTTTGACTTGCCTGTATCTTTGGTGTTGTTTGATGAATCTTCACTGAATTTAAAAAAAAAAAAAAAAAATGTTTAGTATTCTTCTTGCGCATGGAATGTTTCGGGGTGGTCCGTCAAGCGGGGGCCAAGAGAAATTCAAATAGGAACTTTAGACATGGCTACAGCCCGAACTGCTTACCAGAATTACACCAAATTTGGCAGAAAGGTAGATATTGGTCCAGGGAAGTGCCTTTTTGTGATTTGGTGTAAATCTGTTCAGTATTTGCGGAGGTTTTAAAATAAATTAAAATTTATATATATAGGGACGCAAAGGCTCCTCAAACCCTCTCGATCTCTTGCTCAGATCTGATTGGCTGCCAAAACCAGAAAGTGTTGACAGCCATCGAGTCCCACAAAAAAGGTTAAAAAATAGAGAAGGGGGCAGGGTTGGATTACCCTGACCCCGGGGCAGGGTAGGAATACCCTGAACCCCTAGGCCTCTTGGGTAGGTCCCACAGGCACCCCGCAGTGCAAAAACAAATATATATTTTTAAATTTTTGGTGGGAGCCATGCTGAGTGCGCATGCGCACTCGCAAGACGTACAACGTAGTGTTTTTTTTCAATGAAGAAGGACGCGAGAGGAGCAGGAAGGAGAGCGGCTAGGCAGGGGAGGCGGCAGACACGCAGGTAAGTGCCTTCTTTTATAATTTTTAATGATTTTGGGAGGGGGAGGGGGAAGGAGTGGCTAACTCTGCTCCACCATAGAGGCGGAGTTTTGCCTACCTCTGCATTCTCAACAGAACGTGGAATAGGCAAATCTCTGTAAACTCTGCTGGCGGAGTGGAGTTACCTGCCCAGGGTTAGTGAGTTTGTAACTAGGTCTATGAGTTGGTTTGTGCATACATGTCTGTGTGTGAGTGCCTGTGTGTGTCTGTGGATGGGTGTGTGAGTGCCTGTGTGGGTCAGTGACTGGGCATGTGAGTACCTATGTATGTCTGTGAGTTAGTGGTGCTATGCATTTTGGGCATTTACATACTTAGGGTATTTAAAAGTGAGAACCATGGACTCTGCTCTCACCACGAGATGACAAGAAAGAAACCACTCATCACAGTCACTACACATCAGATTGGGTCAAATAGATCAATGATGAATGCACCTCCATTAAGGATTTCATATAATTTTTCAACATGGAATACGAGAGGAAACACACTTGCTTTGTCTTTGCCAAACCCAAGAAGTTAGGATTGTTTGTGCTGTACTGAAGTGGAGCTTCAACTGGGGCTCCTTCTATGTTTATATTTGTAGATGCTTTCCATTGAGGTTTAATTTCTCTGAAATCAGCAGCAGGGTCAGAATCTAACCTAATTTGTTTCCAAGATTTCCCCTGTTTTGCCGAAAATGTCTACCCAACTGGAGCACTTTCGTTTGGTTAATTAGTAAATGCTACCTCGTTGGGTAAATGTCTCAAGCATGTTCTACACTACAGCACCGTAAAGGGCCACGAGGTGTGCATGTTATTTTGTTAATGTGATTGTTCCTCAAGAGTCTTCATCCACTAATCTGTGATAACATGAATCCTTGTCAAGAGAAGACGACGAGACTACAAAGAGGTGAATCTCCACCAAAGAGGGGTACTTCTCCGTAACTTAATGAAGTAAGTGCTTCTTTTTTTGATGGAGAGGTCCTCGTATTTCTCTGCATCAATAATGTGTCACCAAAATCGGCGGGAAATGCGCTCGAGGGCCTTTTGTTAAGCTATCCATCAACTTGTGAAAATGCGGGAAGACCTTTGTATACTACTAAGGAAAATGGGTCGCGGCCAAATGGGCGGAGCTCACAGATGATTTGGGGCATTTGCGTACTGAAGATAATTAAAAGTGAGAATCATTGACTCTGCTCTCACCCGGAGACTACGAAAATAAACTGTTGGATCCTTGTTGATCCACGTCAACTAGATATACAAAGTTGTTTTTCCCTTAATATACCAAAAAAAATAAACGGATTTACACAAATTCACAAAGAGGTCGCTTTCTAGACCAATAGCCAGTTTTCTGCCAAATTTGGTGTAATTCCATTCAGTGGTTCGGGCTGTAGTCATGTCTAAAATCTCTATGGGATTTAACAAGGAAACACACTTTTTTGTCCCCCCCCTATTTCTCGACCCCCAATTGATGGATCACCACCCGAAACTTTCCATACAAAACTAGAATATAAAGTTGGGAGGGGCGAATGTGGCCCCCCTCCTGAGGCTCTTATGAGCCTTGGGGACCACTGCCTCTCCATGGCTGTATGTAATAATGGAGGGGGGCAAGCAGAGCCCCCACCTGAGGCTCTTAGAGGCCTCGGGGCCACCTCCCTGGTGCTTAATTAGTATATTGGAGGGGGCAAAGTGAACCCCCCCTAAGGCTCCTAAGAGCCCCGGGTACCACTACCTCCCCGGGGCCTTAATAGGTAATTGGAGGGGGCAACAGGGACCCCCTCCTTAGGCCTGTAGGGCTCCAGGGACTACCATATCCCTGGAGCCAGAAATTCAAAATAAAGGGGGAGAGGGGCCACGGGGAACCCTCCCTGGCCATATTCGACCATGGGGACCACCACCTCCCCAGGGCAGATCTTGCAAATAAAAAGGAGGGGGTCAACGAGGCCCCCCTCCTGGAGTCATTAATGGCCCTGGAAACTGACACCCTCAAGGCCGGCTCCCCGTGTCCCAGGGTGCCCACCCCCGGTACATAGCTTTTTGCTCTCACTTAGCGGGAAAACAATAAGTCTGCTCCCAGCAGGCGAGAGCAGGAAAAGTGCTCCTGTGCGCTGGCAGCTGACTTTTGATCTGTTTTCAGATTAAAAAATTGCTCCTGCTCATAAGGAGCAGCATTTTTTGCAATAACGTCTCCCGCTGGAGGCGCAGGGGCTGGCAGAGACTGTGGGGCATTGAGGCTCCCCCGCGGTCCCCAACGTTGTACACTGGGTGCTCTGGGTGTTCTCCAGGGCACTTAGCATTAAGAGGAGGGGTCCTGGGCCGATTGGAGGGCCGAGCAGCCCTCCTCCCCATTTGGATAGACATTTTCAGCAAAACTGTGGACTCTTCTTGGAAAAAATGAGGTTCCATTCTTGCCCTGATGCTCATTTCACAGAAATTAAA
This sequence comes from Calotriton arnoldi, assembly GCA_963921515.1. NCBI lineage: Eukaryota > Metazoa > Chordata > Amphibia > Caudata > Salamandridae > Calotriton > Calotriton arnoldi. Next base: position 32,440 of record CAWUFW010020378.1, read on the forward strand.
CCTCAAATGGATGCACTTCCACATACAAACATAGCAGATGCCCCAGTTGAAGCTCCACGTCAGTAAAACACAAACAATCCTAACTTCTGGGACAGCCCCAGGAGGACGTTATGTTAGATCAATTCTAGGACAGTCAATGTCCAGAAAATTAGAAGAATGAAATGGGGAGGCAGGAGTTTCATCCACAACACAGCTCTTCTGTGGAATAACCTCCCAGAACACCTCAGAAGTCACTCTAATTTTCTCAGTTTTAGAAAGCATCTTAAAACTTGGCTCTTCTCTAGTGAAAAGAGGTAGCTCCTCTTTTCTCTGAGCTTTCGTCGATTGTTCCGTATCTGGCATCCCTGTCTATCAGGACTGAGGGTAGGCCTCTATTGGTAATCTTAGCTATGTCGCCCTTCTTCCCCCAGTGCAGTATACTCAGCGCCAAGAAGCCTGTTGGCATTCGCACACTATACAAAGCTACTCAATATCAATATGTCATCTCGCTCCTTGAAGTCAGGCACCAAGTCTCTGACTATGTGGACTTTTTCTTCAACACTGGACACAGTAGTTTTGCTGCCATCATTTCTCTAGACTCTGCCAGTTGTTTAGCCTTCAAGTCCAGCCGCTTGAGACTCAGTTCATGAGCCAGCAAGATCTTTTTCTCTGTCAAGGACCTCTGAGCCTCAGCTTTTTTCTCCCACTAGGGTAAATCCAAATTTGAGGTTGACCCCAATTGAGGGCTACAGGAGTCATGCAGGTCCCAATGAAAAAGTGCCTTGGATGGAGGAAGCGTCAATGTCGAAGCCTTGATGCGAGGAGTCAAGGAGGTACCACGAGGCGTTGATCCCGTAGATGGAGGCGATGCATCGGTTCAGATCCACGCAGTCATCAAGACTTCATCGACGAACTCCTTAGTGATGAAGGTGAAGCGTCATTGTTGAGCTGTGCAGTCCGTCGTCATCGAGACGCGTAGTCCGTCAAAGCTATGTGGTTGGGCAGCCACTGCATCATCGTCAAAGGGTAATGCTTTGGTTCCAATTAGCACAAAGTCGTCGATGCAAGGGTTCTGCTGTATCAGCACAGAAAAAGACACTTCAAAGGAACACGGATGGGATTGGCACCACTTGGCAAGGCAGGACTCACAGATGGCAGAGTCCAGTTTCTGTTGAAGGGTTGGAAGAGCTCCTTGATGACCCTGAGACTTCAGAACATGGGGCAAGCCGGCAAGCCAGCAAGCCCTTGGAGTCACTCTGGGTTCAAGTGAGATGGGACTAGTCCTCTTCCACGTCAGGGCAGAGGGCAGCAGCAACAGGCAACAGCCAGCAGAACAGAAAATCTGTTATTCTAGTGCAGCAGTCCCACAGAGTAGCAGTCCTTCTTCCTGGCAGAGTTCGTCACAGGTACAGTAATGGGCTGATTTGGTAGAGTCACAGCCCAAGTACTTATACCCAGTTGTGACTTTAAAGTGGGGGTGACTTCAAAGAAGGGTCTTTGAAGTGCACAAAGACCCTTTCTTTCCAGCCCTGGCTCCAGGCTATCAGCAGGGGGAAATCAGCCCCTTGAGGGGGAACAAGACACTGTCTATTCAGTTGCAACTGTCAGCTCCTCCCTCCCTTCCTGCCCTGGAAGACCCACCAGATGCATATCAGTAATCAGACGCACCTAACCTTCCTGTGTTTGTGACTGACTAGAGGGAATGCACAAAGTGTAGCTGTCACCAACCCCAGATGTGTTTTGGATACAGGAGGCGGGCACACAGAATTATAAGAGCAGAGAAATGTCATCTTTCTAAAAGTGGCATTTCTAAAATAGTAATGTGAAATCCAACTTAACCAGTAAAGAGGATTTATCATTACCATTCCAAAGATATGAAACATAACACAGCTTCTCCTTTCTAATCAGGAATTACAGCTGATACGTGTATTAAGGAATTCCCAATGTTATCCTATGAGCGGGGTAGGCCTAACAGAGTGACTGTCTGTTCTCCATAAGAGAGAAAAGAGCACAGCAGTTTAAAAGCAGAGCCTCCAACACCTAATTTTTAAGTCAATCCAAAAGTATCTCATGGTTTATGCTGTCGAAGGCTGCTGAAAGATCCAGTAGGACTCCAAGGGCTTGCTGGCTTGCCCCCTGTTTTGAAGTCTCAGGGCCATCAACGACTTCCTCCAACTCTGCAACAGCATCTGGACTCTGCCATCTGTGAGCCCTGTCATCCATGTTGTGCCAATCCAGTCCTGGGCCCTTGGAAGTGCACTTTTCTGTGCTGATCAAGCAGAACCAACGCATCAACGACTTTGCACCAATTGGAAGCAACGTATTTCCCTTCAACCACAATGCAGCGGCTGCCCAACGACATTGCTTCGATGGAGTGCATGGCTCTATGACAACAGACTGCACGACTCGACAATGACATATCACCTTCATCACCAAGGGGTTAGTTGACAAAGTCTTCCTGACTGCACAGTTCAGAAGTGACGCATCGCCTCCATCCATGGAATCGAAAACGATGTAGCGCCTCCTCGCATCAAGGCTTAAACATTGGCGCTTCCTCCATCCAAGGTACATTTTCAGCGGGACTTGCGTGTGTTCTGTAGCTGGCTTGCCCTCCATCGCGGTCAGCCTAAACTTTGGATTTACACTGGTTTAGAGCGACTTGATGTCCCCGGTTAGTGCTTTATGACTCTAAGCACTATATTTCCAATTCATTTAAAAAAAAAAAATAAATCTTAATTCTTGTTATGCTTATTTGATTTATGTTGTTCTGGTCTTGTTTTACTCATAAACATATACTCTTTTTTTCTAACACTGTGTGGGGCATTTTTGTGATGTTTTTTTTCTGTTACTCTGTGTGTGTGTGTGTGCTTGTGTGTGTGTGTGTGTGTGTGTGGTGCATAAAAACAATCCACATTGCCTCTTTAGATAAGCCTGACCACTCTGTGCCAAGCTGCCAGAAGCTCAGCACAGGTTATCTTTTAGTGAGTATCTAGCTTACCCTGACTAGAGTAGTGGTTCCTGCTTGGACAAGGTGCATACCTCGGTCAACCAGAAACCCCATTTCTAACAACATGAATGTACCTGACCATTTAAACTAATACATAATGGGGAACCCTTCCTTTTACAATGTAATTTAAATAATGAAAAAACAAATCTTAATTTTCTCTACAGCAAACAACTTAATGAAACTTACCCAATGCCAAATCTGGATGATGGATGGGACCTTCAAAAAGTGTCCCAAACCACTCACACAAATATACACTATACATGGTGTATATGAAAACACCAATGTCCCTTTTGTATATGCTTTACTCCCAAACAAACAAAGCAGCATCTACTATGAACTCCTGAGTAATATAAAACTACACACAAAAAACTACTACCCCCCAAAAATAATCATAGACTTTGAACAAGCTGTGATTCAAACAATTCTAAAACAATCATCCTAGAACTGGTTTTGGGGTATCACACCTCATCAGTCAGGATTGCCTGAATCCAGTGGCATAGCAAGTATGGGGCTCACATCTGGGCATACCCGTCCCAATTCAAAAAGAACAATTGATGGACAGAATGGTGAACAATGTCAAACACTCACCCCCAGTCAGAGATCTAGGCCTAAATTAATTATTTTGTATGCTTTTTGTTCACCACGCCATTCAAGTTTGGAACCAGCCATTATGCAAATCAGTCTTGACCCTGCTCCCCATGGGACTAGTCCACCTGAACTGCCAGGCCAGGTCCTCCCTGTACTGGAAACAGGCATCCTAGGACCAGTTTTGAGGTATCACCCCTCATCAGTCAGGATAGCCTGAATCCAGTGGTGTGGCGAGCATGGAACCATGTCTGGGCATACCCGTCCCACTAGAGGTGACAAATGCAAAAAGAACAATTGATGGACAGAATGCTGAACAATGTCAAACCCTCACCCCTAGTCAGAGATCTGGGTCTACATCCATCATTTTTTTGCTCACCCTGCCATTCCAGTTTGGACCCAGCCATATGCAAATGAGTCTTGAGCTGTAGTCCGGCCCGAACTGTCAGGCCAGGTCCTCCCTAGACCGGAAACAAGCATTCTAGTACTGGTTTCGGTGTATCCCCACTTAGAAAGTTGGCCTTTTCCTGCTTTAGACACTTGGTGACTGCAGCCTGTCTCTTTGCCACATGACTGGGTGTAGCTGACAGCTGAACTTTGTGTATTACTCCTAGACAGCCACACACAGAAGGGAGCTTAGGTGTGCTTGAATGGGCAATCATTGGCGGGATGGGAGGGAGGAGCTGGGCACAGCCCCGCTTCCACTCAAATAGTCTGTGTCCTGACTCCACTCAAATGATTGCTCACTCCCTATTGCTAGTCTGGAGCCAGAGTAAGGAAGGAATGGCACCTTTGCACTTCAAAGGCAAGCCTCTAGAAGCATATTAAACTTCAAAGGCACAAGTGGGTGTAAATACTGGACCTCAGACACCAACTCTTCAGTACACTTCTAGACCTGTGAATACTCTGCCAGGAGGAAGAACTGCAGTGCTGCTGAAAGGACTGCCACTCTGCAGGACTGCTGTCCTGAAGGACTGCTGCCCTGCTGACCTGCTGCCCTCTTGCCTGGATGAGAAGGATTGGACCTGCATCTGTCGAACCCAGGACCCCAGATGACTCTAAGGACTAGTTGGCTGGCCTCCTGACTTGAGCCTCAGGGACAGAAGGCTCTAACAACCGTGAACCCAGCACCTGGACTCTGCAATCTGTGAGTCTATCCTGCCAAGTGGTGCCACCCCAACCCTGGACCCAAGGAAGTGGGCTTAAGATGCTCTGCCAGTCTCTGTGGATCCAGTGGAACCAATGCATCTTCTTTGCTGCACAGCGCAACCCGGAGCAGAACCAACTGATCGCCGTCACTGCATAGATTTCCACTGTCTCAAAGACCCTCTACACATCGCAGCTCGCTGCCTCTGCAAAACCGCCACTGCGTTACGCATACTTGTTGCAGGCCTTTGCATCCCTTGTCGATGGCAGCCTCGGTGACTATGCCAGACTCTGCATCACAGTCCTGCAGCTCCTTGAAACCGATACATCTCCCGACTGAGAGACACATCCTTGATGCTGGATTTTGGATCGCAAGCGTGGTAAAGGTACAATGAGGTAAAAAACTTGTTGTAAAGGCTGTTTCCCCAAGCCTCATCAATGGCACCCTCAACGATGGTGCAGGACCTCACACCACAGCCTCTCCGCATCTGGGAACCAACACATCGTTTTATCTGCATGACACATCTTTGACACGGACTCTTGAAACACTCCACAAATCAGGATCTAAGGTATTTTGTTCAGTGGGCTTAACTGTGTCTCTGTAGCTGGCCCATGCTCCATCATGGTCGGCCTGAACATCTGACTTTGTCCCCATCCAGCGCGTCCAGATATTTATAGTTGACACTTTGTGCTTCTTGGCTCTATTTTTAATGAAATCTTCAAACTTGCATATCTCCCGTTCTAACAATTGGATTTTGTCTGTTTTGGTCTTAGTTTATTTTTTCTAAACTACTATATGTTTCTAACCAGGATCCTTTTTGTGTGTTATTATCACTTTATTACTGTCTGAAGTGCTTCACAAATACTTTACCCATTGCCTGACTGCTCTGTATGAAGCTACCAGAAGTCTGAACAAAGGTTAATTTAGGGTTGGCTTGTACTTCACCCTTTATTCTCAACGAGGAGCTACAGAGGGAATTTATGTGCCAGATCACCCTCCAATCAACATACTCAAACATTAAAGACCTGGCACAACTGGGCACTCTCATCAACTTTTTATATATATATAGGATTGGTATGAGGAGATATTCTTATCTTCTCCCACACTCAGATGCTCTTTTACGCACTCTGACCTAATCTCCTGTGCCTAATTGATTAATAATTTAAAACAACAGAGAAAAGACAAAGCCAGTAGTCAGTCACTCAACAAACAGCACTCTAACTGAGTGTATGTGTACCACAAAGAAAAAGTGTGGAGAAATGAGAAAGTATCTCACGTGCACACCACCGGAGGAGCTACTGGCAGGTTCTCACCAGCTTGCCCACGTACTTGTCATCGTCGATAACTTTCTCATGTAAAAAGAAATGTGTGTCCAGTGCGGGAAAGGTGTAGAAACTAAACATAAAGAAAAGACCCCATGCGAAATGAGACACAAGAAGTCTCTAGTAAAAATTGAGGAAAACTCACAAACGTACTCGTAACTTTTAATCCAAACGTGAGCTTGCACAATGTTAAAAACACGGCATGTTGTGAACCACTTCAAGGACGGCCAACATGTTTCATTGCCTATTATACAATAGCGGCAAATTCGTCAGGGCAACCGAGGTCAGCAATCACCTCCCTGGACATCTAAAAATGAGTCAAGAGTGACTGACAAACATAGAAGAAAAGAAAAATAGACTGATAAATTCTTTAGAGACACACCACCCAAATTAGGCTTTAACTTCAGTACAGGTAATAATAAAAACAAGGACTGGACTACATTATAGCCCACCATCCTATTCTGTAGGCAAATCATGATATTTACCTAGTGAGAGCCATGGGCCCACATACCAGCTCTCACTTAGTCGTAGGGGTGTATATCATTTATACTTCTCTTCCCCTTGAAATCAGCACATTTGTTGCTTATAGGTTCATCTGTGGAAATAGACATATCACATTAGGTCACTCCGAACTAAATGTAACGTCGTTCACATAATATTCCATCACCGGGTTGAAAGATTTGCTCCAAACCCAATACCATTTTTAAAAAAATGTATTCGATCGCAGCACGCAATCATACATCATTTAAAATTGCATACAATCACTCTTACCAAGCGTCATCATATTTATAGTGCATAAACCACTTCATGTTGCACCCAACCCGAGAATGAGGCACGCTAAGGATCTTGCGTCTCTCTTTACAGAATGCTAACTTACTCTGACCAGCATCCTCGCATACAGCATACTCTTACCGCTTTCCGACTACCTCCGTACGGTCACTCGTCCCGGCGTCTCACTCACACGCGAGCGCCTTCCATTTTAAAAAAAACAGATGCGATCGTCATCCTATCGCGTCATGACGTTGCGGCAGTCACATGCTCGCCGTCAGGCGCACCCTGAATCTTGGCAACAAATCCGCCATCTTTGACTTCCAATCAATCATATATATCAACGCTTTATAACCAACTCAACTATGATATTGTAACCACAAAATATAATGTAACATTTTTTTACATGATGAATTCCTCAAGCCATCGCAGATGGCGCGAGTGGTTCAAACACCCTGTGTGCCTCACCCTGACAAGGATTGTGGTTGCTGCTTGATCAGAGCTTATACCCCAGTCAACCAGCAACCCAATTTCTTACAGTAGTTGAAAAAGTAAAAGACAAAAGAATAATTTAAAGCAATGAACGGGAAAAATAAAAGTTAAATATCTCCTCAAAGTGCTTACTGTATTTAAATTAAGCAATGTTTAGTCTTTTTACTTTTAAAAAGAAAAAGTATTTTCATTCATACAATTAAACAGTAAACGCAAAATTATAGTTGAATACAAAGAAACGGAGAACTCTCTAGTACCACCTGGATTAGAAATCTATGTCAAGAAGACTCCTGTTTTAAAGAAATGTAGAGACCTTCCTATGGTGTTGGACAAGTGAAGTTTTTTCTATTCTAATTGTCACAGAGTTGATAATGTAAAACCCTTTCATCTTCTCAGGGTGTTCACATTGTAAACCTGATTCCTAGTGTGTTTGACAAGGAGTTTATGTATAGCCTGACTCTCATGATATTGAGCAGATCTGTCCAAGACTGACTCATGGAGGTGTTGTAGGCTAGAAATTCAAAAATGAGCAGCACACAAAAACAATACTCACTGAATCAATGTTCAACCAATGATTTTTTGAGGGAAAAGTACTTTAATGGGCAAACAACTAAATACTATGCTCAAAATTAGAAACTGGAACCCCTCTGTTAAGGGCCTTGCAGATTAAACAGGATGCAAATCATGTACTAAAAAAAAATATCAAAGGGGTCATCGGACCCTGTATATGTAGTCTGCTACCATTATTTGTGCACAAGCAGTCTTTAAACCTAAAAGTCAGCAGTGCTCCCTTATTGACCTATTGGAAAACATGACCCTTTTCACAATTAAAAAGTTTAAGCCTTCAGGCTTTGGCAAGTTTTTTAAAGATGTAAAACTGGAAGGCTACTGCTTTTACCACCACATTTAATGATCAATAATGCAAGCCTGTTGGCTTTCACATGTGGCAGAATCCCGTTCGGAACACAACGAGGCAAGCAGGACCTACTAGACTCAACTGTGGGGGCTGAGGCCTTTTACACTTGATGTCTCGGGCCCGACCTACAATAGATCTTGAGCAACTGGGCCACGTACACAGAAGGGGTGAACACAGGCTTACAACTCAAAATAGGTTTAGCAGCAGCAATACGTGATTGCCCAGTCAAATAATTGCTTTTATGAAAAAAGGAGTATTTATATATCAAATACAAAGTAAAATACAGCATTCACAAAAAATACACATGGTCGGGCTATAGTGTTTTATAGGCGGGTCCCTGAGTCCCACTTCCTTCGCGCAAGCAGTACTGGTAATTCCCCATTCACTATAGGTGGCAATCAGGTTAAACCCCACTAGTAGTCAGAGTCTCAGGCATCCTATTCTGACTTTTTATCAAAATTGTTGCAGCACCGAAGCACTATGTGGCAGCCAAGTTCGCCTGGGGCTATCTGGTTCAAAAATAAGTCTTACCCTCACCAGCAGGGACAAGAGTCTCCCAGCGCTCCCCATTTCCGGAAACACTAAATTCCCCAGTGGCTGTCTTCAGTAAGTTCTTCAGAGGCAGTCTGGGAGGGACACTGGTCGTGTGTCCTTGAGTTCATCAAATGTGGTTCTGCCCCGGGGGTCCTCTATGTTCCTCCAATGCTAGTAAGTTTCCTAGAATTCTTCCGACAGGTGAGAGGTGTGACTCTCCTGGTCCTCAGTCGAAGCTTGGGCCTGCTCGAGTCAGTACGGTGGCCTCCTCCTCCTCATGTCGAATGTCTCAACCACACTCCTTGACTTGTCCTGGTGCCCCCTAGTATACGGGTCACCGTCCTCACTCAGCACATGGGCTACACCCCGATCAACACCGCAGCATTCTTCATGATGGCCCCACCTGGCATACGGGGTCACCGACCTCACTCTGAACATGGGCTACAGCCCAGATTGGCACAGAAGTAATCTTCACTACGACCCTATGTTGGCATACAGGGCCACAGACTGCTCTCCCACACACAAGCAATGACACGATTGGTGCAGCAAACTTCACAGCTCCCTTCATGGTGGCCCTTCTGTGGCATACAGGGGTCATCGACTTTTCCCTACACATGGCCACAAATAGATTGGTGCAGCAGCTGTCTCCTCACACCTCACTACAAGTATTCAATTGCCTGGATTCCCCACTGGACCTCGCTCCCTCCAATGTGCTCCTCTTCCTCATAGCACAGGGCACACTGGTCTTGGCAAGCAGGCAGGCACTGGAACTCAAGCCTCCAGGGGCAGGTGGTCTTGGATTCCCTTGGTGATGTCCCCTCACAGAAATAAGTCTTGCAGAGCTTCTTCTGCTCACACAGCTGACTGGCTCGTTGACAGTTGACAATTTTGGGGTCCTCAAGCTTCTCTTCTTAGAGTCCATTTCTAGACACCAAATGTGATTAAGCGTTTGAGTCTTTGAATTTTATGTTTCCTTTTAAAGTGCTCTCTCCTCTATCCTGCCCTTTCTCCAGAAATCAGTCTGTCACAGCAGGAGCGACTCCATATCTAATACCCCCTGAACAAAGGCCATGAGAATGACTAGAGACTCATACCTGGATATCAGCCACATTGATATATGGACCAAAAGGTTACCCCAGTGCCTCATCCCTAATCTTTATGATTCTCTCATCATCCCCATCTCCTTCCTGATATGTGCTGAGGCCCCTTCCTAGTGACATCTCTCTGAATCAAAAAGCATCCTTTGAAGTATACTAAAGAGCTTGGCTCTCCCTTACTCCAGTGTGTCCCACCCAGCTCACAGGAATGCCGCAATTCACAAATCTTTGTGGGGGATTCCTCCACCACCTCATGCTCCTCCAGTTAGCCATGGACCCCAGAAACTTCCATGTAGTGTACCATTCTCAGGCACACATTTCCCCAGCATAAGCATACAACCGACACGCACTAAGCAGCACTACATCTCCCATGTGTTGTACCATTCACAGGCACACATACACATAGCACATGTATAACACATGTGCACTGTGCAAGCACTACACACCAAGCCGATGTAGGCTGAGTTAAGCACGCAGCAGAACTATGAATAAGGGAACCTGTAGGCTTCACTACAGTGACACAGGTAAAAAGACCTATTCACTCCTACTGATCTCTACATGGAATGCTGCAACCATCTTGCATGTACCGCTGAACTCCTGGCTTAGGCAGTAGCCTTTCACAACAATGAAGGTAGCTCTTTAGGTACCCGTCCCACTCCAAAACGCCAGCAATCCCTGAGACAGGCCAATGTCATGAGCACACGCTCAATCCACGTTCACCCATGACAACAAAAATCAGCATCAGGGATCCAGTCATTATAACAGTAGGGACACTCAGGGCAGGGGTGCTCATCTATAACCATGCGAGGGCCTTTTCCATCCCAACAACATGAAAATAAATAAACATTAACTTTTGGTCTCTGCCAAGAGTGACAATTCAAATATTTTAGGAAACCTCAAAGAATACATCAACATGAACCCTAAAGTTCCCTCTGAAATATCAAGCATTTTCCAATTCAAGACCATGGAAAGGGGCATACCCATATACAGTGGCGACTCCTCCGCTAAGGCAGAGGAGCGTCGCCCCACTACTCCGCAGCAGTGAAAGAAAGGAAAAAATAAAATGATAAGAAAGTAATGTTACTATCATTTTATTTTGTCCTTCTGCTGTGGCAGCTTTGCGAGAGGGGGCGGGGTGAGGCTACAGAGCAGGGAAGGAGTGGTAGAACCCTCCTAAGTGCACAATTACTTTTTTGCCAGCCCTCTCCGCCTCCCAAAACAGTCATGCGCACTTTCCCTATTCTCCATGCAGGCTGCATTACATCCTGCGTGGAGAACGTGCCCACCCCTCCAGCCTCTGGCTGAGCGCCATGTCACGACACTCAGAGAAGTAACAAGCCTGCATTGCAGCATTGTGACTGGTCAGGGGAGCCTGGCTGTGCTTCCTGTTCCTTGAGTCGGATGCAGGAGAGCAGGAGCTGAGATGCGGGACCCAGCGGCAAGGTAAGTGTTAGTTTTATTTTTCATTGCGACCCGCGATGCCCCCCACATGCGCCCACCCCGCCGCCCGCGAGCCGTGCCAGCCGCCACTGCCTATATAATACCTTTTTTATTGAATTTGTCAGAAGATGACAATAAAAATTGCCTTTCTGTTGTATTTGTCAGATAGTTAAAAATGTTAAGCACCTACCTATGATGTTTTTCTTGGTGCTCACAATGTAAAATCCCAACCTATTATATTTGCCAGAGAGTTTACAGTGTAAACCACTTTCGGTTGCACTTCTCAACAATGTGATGTCTGTTTCTATTGTATGTGTCAGAGTGTTCACAATGTAAATTTCCTTAATATTCTGTTTGACTTAGAATTCCTAATGTCAAAACCCTTCCATTGTATTTGTCAGAGACTTCACAATCTAAAACTACTTCCAGTTGAAGTTTAGTTGTCAGAGTTGACATTCATATCATTATTTCATATGTCTGAGTCAGCAATTTAAAGAGCCTCTTAATTATATTTGAGAAATTTAGTTTGGGATGTCAGAAGTTACTGGCACCCAATTGTGTCAATAAAGGTCTTTCTCCCTTGATGTCTTTTAATGTTTATACCTTTTTCCTTCAAACAGGGAACAAAGTACCCCTTTTAGCACTCGGATCTCAAGATCAGGATACAAAGCAGTCTAAGGGCCTTACTATGAGCTTGGCGTTTTGACTGCTGTAGGACCACACCTGCCCCCGCCAGTCGATGCTGGTGATCCAAAGACTGCCGTATTAAGAGTTGACCACAGGGCTGGCAGTGTTGGGACAGGGATCTTGCAGCAGTGGTGAGTACTATTACCAAATATACTGATGCCTGTGTGAGCATTTTGACTGTATATGTGTCGGATATGTGGGTCAATACCATATACCCAATACTGGGGTTCGGCCCATAAGTGGGCAGTCAAGGCATTGGGTACATGGTATGAAAAGGACTCACCTGTAAATCGCTGCACACAGGGTCGTAACCCTTTGGGTGAAGATCCTGCTGTGAAGGGAGGACCTTGAGAAAGAGATCTACATTGTAATCTGCCTTGAAGAAGAAGAAAGGGGTGAGTATGCACCCCAAATCCTTTCGTCACTGCCTCCATGAAGCTGGTGGTCGGAACGCCATGATCTGCTCATGGAAAATGCAACTCATAATATGAATGGCGGTGCAGCACCCTTGCAGCGGCTGCCCTTCCCTTATTGCAAGCCTGGGGATGGCAGTCTGCTGGCAGTCTCGGCGGTCCAGCAGTGGACTTCGCAAGGCCGAACAGTCCAACAAGTAATACGGTGGTTGGACCGCTGAGTTCACCATGCTCAGACTGCCACCGCTGAAACGGCGGTCCACAGGACTGCCAAACTTGAAATAAGGCCCTAAGCCTGATTCAAGGAGATGATGTGGGCAAGAAAAACAAAACTCAGCAAAATAGGAAGAAATTAGAATTCTGCTGTGAGAAAGTGGATTATTAGTTGGGGTGGATGGGAGTTCACCACAAGTAGTATTGGCACTATGCTGATAGGTCCAGTAAAGGTTTCAGAAATTGAAACCTGAGCAGAACCTCTGGTGGCTATGGCACAGAGCCGGCAGGCTAAACTTAAGAAAGCATATAAAGCATTTAGAGGTACTGAAACAATTAAAAGATGGAAAATAAAACACAATACAAATCTCACTCAAATTTATAAAAATAGACAACAATTTTATGAACAAAATGACACCTAAAGGACAACAATCTAATAACGGGAACAGGAGATGAGTTTTTATGAAGGAAAGTTTTAAATAAAAATAGGCCATAAAAGCATTGAAAGGCAGCCACGGTCATCCAGTTGTGCTTGACCAGGATCTAGCTGTGATTGAAGGCAACAGTAATGGAGTATGGGATGGATACCAAAATCAAGTTCGACCCAGACAGAAGTTTTACTTTCGGACTTAGGGCCTGATTTAAATCTTGGTGAATGGGTTACTCCATCACAATGGTGACCGATATCCCGCCCACCAAAATATAAATCACATTATATCCTATGGGAGTTATATTTTGGCAAATGGGATATCCATCACCGTTGTGACAGAGTAACCTGTTTGCCAAGATCTAAATCAGCCCCTGAGTCTCTAAAATAGGAATCAGAAATCCTCAGTGGGCAAGGCAGCAGGCTGAGGTAGAGAAGGGCCCCATGAGGCCCTACCATGAGGCCTACCTCTTGGGTTTTCTATGAAGCTGTTGACTGTTGAACAGAAACACCTTCCCACACCTAAGGCCTATGTCCTATTCTAGGAGCAGGTTTCACACCTCATCAAGGGAGCTATTCAGCTGCCAGGTGACAGTTATCACAAATTCGATTTTACCATTAAATTACTATTAAATTGAATTTTTAATAAATATTAAAAAAGAGTCTCTGAATTACATTTCTAGCTGTTTTCTGTCCAAACCTTGCATTATTAGCTGTAATAGTATTAGCCAGGGTTTTCCTGTGGAACAGACAGCCTTGCTACAGTGAATGCAGCTTGTTCACTGTAAAGACATTTAACAATAAATGTTCATATGTCCTGCTTGTAATACCTTGCACCCTGCCTTATGGGAAGTAAGGCCTGCTTAGGTTTCATTTATTAATTTTGAAAAGGAAGGGTTCCGCTTGTCAAAAGGGGTTATTTAAACAGGTCAAATTTGCAGTTTAATACTACAACAGCCAGGCTTCAATGATAGACCTGCAGACATGTGTGTACTGTCACTGTAGTGGGTGGCTGTGAGAAATTGGGTTTCTGGTTGGCTAGGGTATACACCTAAGCCAGGCAGAACCCACCACTCTAGTCAGGGTAAGGGAGTTACACACACTAGATAACCCCTGCTCACCCCCTTGGTAGCTTGGCAGAGCAGTCAGGCTCATCCCAAAGGCAATGTGTAAAGCGTTTGCACACCACACTCACACACCAGTGATACACTAGGCACACCACCAAAAAGAGACTCTACACAAGGTTATAGAAAAATATCCTTTGTATTATACATAGAACACATCAGATCACAGTCACATAAATCAGTATTTGTAAAGCGCGAACTACTCACCCTTACGGGTCTCAAGGCACTGGGGGCCTTCGTGGAAATTAAGTGAGCTATTGCCCAGAGTCACATGGTGCTGAGCTGAGCTGTCGCCGGAGCCGGGGATCGAAGCGTGAGCCCTGTGCTCCGAAGTCAGCTGCCCTGGCCGCTGCACCACACCTCTCCACAATCACCTGGCCAACCAGGCAGTGGTCATAATACTGCATATATTATAAATCACTTTGCAGTATAGGTAACACACATTAGACCATACTGACGTAAAGCACAATTGGCTTGCACAGCATTTTCTCGATCGTTATCTGAACATTTAAAAAAGAAAAGCACTACCTCAATAGTTATCAGCTGTACATTTCAAAAAGAAAAAGAACCCATCATGAGAAAACTACCCACTGGGAATAACCTTGATAACATTGAGCGTTTGTACAACAGTTTGTACCTTCACTAGGCCGCAGAGCTCCTGAACGGCTTCTATAGGGTATACAGTAGATTCTGCAAAAATAACTTGAGCAGGACCGGGACCTCCGTCAAAGGTTGCCCTCCCATCCTGTAGCTCATTTCTAATCTCTCAAGGCCCCCGTGGTGCGTACCCAACATCAGAGAAAGAACAGATAGGAGGGGGAGACCTCACCCGGTCCTTACTCCTCCCAATCCAGGGATCCAGGCTGATCCCTGCCTTCGGACTGTGTACTGCAGCTTAAGCCCCCCAGGTTTGTGCATGGCACAGAGTGGTGACACCCGCACTGCCCATGTGGGCAGAGGACCTCCCCTATCAAAGGGTTGGCTGTCTGCGACCTCGCAGTTGAGCGACCGTACCGGTATCTACATCCAGCGGCCAGAGCCCTGGCAACGAGTGATGGCAGAGTTCCTCCACTGCCCTTACCGCAACTCCCCCGGCAAGACTCACAGCTGACTGGCACCCTCCTCTTGCTCTGCGAGGCGAGAGTGGGTGCAGCTGGCTACTTGGAGCCCGCAAGGCTCTGTCTCCTCTGGATTAGCGCAGGCTTGATGCCTGCAGTGCAGCAGGCAGTCTTGTCCTCCTTCCGGGACCTCAGCAACATGCTGGAGGCTTGGAACTAGTTGCCAAGCAATGCCTGGAGGTTTCCTCGTGCTCACTCAGCAGGCTAGAGGCCCAGATTAGATTACAAGGCCTTTCTCTCCCTCAGTGGCTTCACGTAGAGGTCCTGCGCAGCAGAATCTCGGGTATATTGAGAACAAAGTGCTCAACCCACGCTGCCAGTGACACGCCAGCATTCGCTACATGCTGGCTGGGGATTTGAAAGGCAAAAACTATGCATAGCAACTCTGAAGTTCAGGACAGCAGCCTGCAGCACATTGAAGCAGTAGCGCTACTTCACTCCAATAGCCTCCCTTCTCCAACCCCTAGTACAAGACGCAGTGCAAGGATATGCCTTATATCCCTCAATCAGATATCGGGCACACACAAATCAGTTAGCAATAATCCACTAGAAGCAAACCAGTTAAAAACTAGCCTTCCGTTTAAACCTCTCACGTCTTGGGCTAATACCTCTACAACCATACAAATATCTGGTCTCTCGGATTTAGCATCCATTGATCAGAACATCCGTAGGATAAAATACAATACCGCTAATAATCCCGGGCTATCCCCTCCGATTAAAGAAAAAACTACAGAAGGAACAAAATGTATCCACCAGCACACTGACTCCAAATCATCCAGCAAACCGATCCCCAGGCTAGCAGACATGCTACAACATCCGCATCTCTCTCCTCCGTCGCGAATGAAGCTAGAAACACTCAATGCCCAGATTGACACGATAGCAATGGACATGCACAATGCTCTCAGAGACATGAAGAATATTTTACTCCTCACAGAATGTTATCTCCCCAAAATTATCCATATTTAAGAATCAGTACACACACTTTCACAACAAGATTAACACTACCCCACTGCCCCTGACTAATAGGAATTACCATCAACACAATCACCTCAGATATCTGACGGACATTGAGACACAAACCTTACTGCTATCTTACGAATCGACATCCAGTCTCTCCCCTAAGATAGATGAACAGAAAATTTGAGCTGTCCCAATCAGTGCAAACAGAACAACATAAACTAATCACAGAAAGCTAAACCCCAACAACCTGAAAAAAATAACGCTAATCCCCGAGGGGCAAGACATTAACCTAGATAACTCACCTAAACCAATTTCTTACCTACTACTCAATTGCCACTCAGCAATGAAACATGCTGCTGACATAGCCGACATAATCCTGAACCAGGAAATTGACTTGTCTATCCTAACGGAATCGTGGCTCTCTGAATCATCTTTCCCATGCCTAGATCTACTGGTTCCACCAAACTACAACATTGTGAGACTAGACAGGCTAAACAAAACAGGTGGAGGCATGGCCTGTATCCACAGATCAGACATCTCCATCTCTAAAGATTATTCGGACCCCTGGAATCATGTGAATACCTTGCTCTCTCTTTAAGATTTACAGATAAACAACTCTACAAATTACATGCATTTTACCATCCCCCAGGTAAAAACTTCATGTTCGTAGACCAGCTAATGGAAATTATTACAGCTAATTCTGAACCTCACTCCACTTATATTTTCCTAGGGGGCTTCAATCTTCATTGGAACGACTTCAAGGATAATCAGGTCAATATCATTAAAGATTTCCTAGCAGACCACTCCCTGGTGCAAGCTTGTGCTCTACAAACCCATTCTAAAGGTGCTACATTAGATTGGATCATCTCCAAAGAAAACGCTGTTGAAACAATTTCAATTGTTCCTTGTGTCTGGTCTGATCAGCACATCATTACCTTCCAAATACAATCCATATAGAAGAAACCAGTCTCACAATCAGTCAAACCCAAGCAATGGGTTAGAGACACTAAAGGCCTGAACATGGAGAAACTAACAGCACTTTGCGAGAAAGAACTTCAACGTCCTTTTGAACTGGTTGACATCAGCGAGCTTACGGATCTCTACAACTTTATGATGTAAAAAAAGAATTGATAACATACCCCTTTAATACTCAAAAGAATACAGGATAAGGATAAAAACCCATGGTTCAACTGTTCCCTTAATGAAGAAATACAGAAACTCAGACTAACAGAACGGAAATGGAGACATTACCCATTATCCCCCATCGAAAACAGTTAAGAAAGACCAGGAGCGCCTACAATAAAAGCGTACTAAAATCAAAAAGACGTTTTTTAGAAGTGAACTTGATAGCACAAAGAACAGACCGAGTAAACTTTTCGAATTATTAAAAGATCAATGTAACAAACTGGCCAAATCATCCCTCTTAACATCTAAATCGGAATTAAGCTGTAAAGAATTCTCATTATTCTTTACAGCTAAAGCTAGCTCCATGGAGAGAGAACTCAAGAATACCACTGATAATCCCTCGAATCTAAAGAGTACACAAGCGGAGCATCCAGCCCAACCTGCACAAGCAACACCCAAACAAATGCTCATTGGTCAACCTTCAAACTATATGACCACAATGACATTGCTAAAACCTTACTGACCATAAAACCAAACAACCATTACAATGATCCTCTTCCCTCAAAGTGTTGGTGTACAATCAACCACATGGTCATCTCCATTTGGACTAAGATAATTAATGCTTCGCTAGCCCAAGGGTCCTTTCCTGACTGCCTAAAGAGTGGCCAGGTCATCCCTCTCTGGAAAAAACTTACTGAGAAGCCCTCGGACCCAAACAACTTTCGACCGGTAACAAACATTCCCTTACTAGCCAAAGTACTAGAAAAATGTGCTCAATAACAACTGAGCCAACACATGACTGAATTTAAGCTACTAGACGACTGCCAATTGGGGTTCAGACCAGACCACAGTATGGAAACAGCAATTTTGCACATAATAGTTGATGCTCTTCTTGCTCTAGACCACAACAAAACTTGTCTCCTAGTTCTTCTCGGCCTATCATCCGCATTTGACACAGTAAACGCTGTCAAATTACTAGACCGACTGGAGAAAAGGATGGGATTATCGGGAATTGTCCTAAAATGGTTTTATTCCTTCTTAGAAAACAGATTGCAAAGATTCCTGGTGAACCATAATGTATCCCTACCATCCCCGAATCAAATTGGAGTTCCAAAAGGATCAACTCTATCCCCATCCCAATTCAATCTGTACATCGAACCTCTAACAGAAATATTACAGCAGGCTAACATCTCCTTTCACATGTATGCAGACGACACTCAGCTGTATATGAAGATTACATCGCTGGAAGAGTTCAACACGATGAACCAGGCACTACAGGGGACCATTCAATGTCTATCTAGCATTCAGCTTAAGCTTTAACTCATAGAAAGAATTCCTTCTGATCTCCCGCACAAAAAGCTCCACAAAGATAAAGGAATGGACCAAGATGATCACTGCACTAAACTGTACCTTGTTTCTAGTGGATTCAACCAAGTCTCTAGGAATCAAGCTGGATAAGGAATTAAACAAGCGTACGCACATCAACTCAATGGCAAAAAATGCCTGCTTCCATCTGAGCTATCTTAGAAAACTGGAGCCGTTCATCAATACAGCTGACCTTAAAATGGCAGTCCAGGCTTTGGTCATATCAAGGATTGAGTATGGATGCACAGCTCTATCAGGACTACCTAAGATTTCAACAGCTCCCCTAAAAGCTTGCCTTAAAGCAGCAGCTAGACTTATAACCGGTTCGAAAATTTGACCACATCACTCCACATCTGAAAGCACTCAAATGGCTACTGTATGAGGCAAGAATCCATTTAAAGATTGCATGTTTCACACACAAAGAGCTACACCACAAAACACCACTTTATCTTGCCCAGAAAATCATGATATCTGGAGGCAGTAGATTCTCTAGGGGATCCAGAGATTTTTTACTGAAACCAGCATTCTTCCATAAGAAGAGGACATATGATAGAGTGTTCTCGGGAGCAGCACCAAGAATTTGGAATTTGCTCCCCCGAATATTAGAAGAATCACATCCGCTTCACGATTCAAAAACGAGGCTAAGTCCATTCTTATGCGCAAACTCCTCCCATAACTAACAGCGGACAATACTAGGGCTCTATCTGAGACCAACAGACAATCCCTCGATCTTCTACAATCAGCTGTTCCAGTAGGCTACATTAGGAGGCATAATAGTCCTGCTAATCTCAGGACAAGGAAACTGTGGATAGCGCATTCCAGATTGCTTTCACCGATTTAACTCTATCGCCTATAATCAGCTCTATTGTTACATTCAGTACTACTTTAGATGAAAGGGACGTTGACTGTGGACAGGTACCTCTTACAAGGCACATGTGTATTTGACAGGACATGTACTACTGTAACTAGAGTGGATTCCTAGTAATCATCAGTGGTTGTATTATATGTAAATTTAAGTGTGACATGACATTTACTACTGTAACTCGAGTTGATTCCTAGTAAGCAGCAGTATGTGTATTATTTGTAAGTTTAAGGGTGTGCCACTGTTAGATTAATACTTATGACTCGTAGTATGCTTAAAAGACTTGTATAACTACAGAAGTTGAATGCTGTTGAACTGTAAAGCGCTCTGACACCCAATCTTGGGTTTTTATTTGTGCTATAGAAAACACTGAATAAATAAATAAATAAAATACACAAACAGCCAGAGGCACACAGAATGGTAAAGTAAGAAAATGCCCACTTTCTAAAAGTGGCATTTTCAAACACAGAATTTAAAAACCACCTTTACCATAAGGTGTGTTAATAAATTCTGAGTTCGGGGAGCCTAAACTCCATTTTTCTATCTTGTCCCTATTGAAAGCTACACATGTATAAATGTTACAGTGCAGCCCCAATGATAATGCCTATGGGACGGACAGCCTTTCAATAGTGAAAAACGAAATACCCAGTATTTCACTATCAGGACGTCACATCCACCAGTACATGTCCGAACTTTCACATACACACAGCCCTGCCCATGGGGGGACCTTGGGCCTACCTTAGGGGTGCCTTACATGTAAGGAAAGGGAATGTTTGGGCCTGGCAAGAGGGTGTATTTGCCAGGGTTATATGCCAGTCCCCTGTCATCATACTCCACCCTAATTTTTTGGGCTGTCCACCAGGCAAACAAGGCCTCCCGCAGTTCCACCCTCTTGGCAGAACTTCTCACATGACAACCAAGATCCTGACAGACTAGCTTTAGGTTACTCACAGTGGTATAATGCAGCTTGTTAATGTTAAACACACTTTCTGCCACAACATCTGCTGGATCACCCAGGTGAGACATGACTGACTTTTTAGTGAAAAACGAAATATACATTATTTCAATATCAGGCCATGTCACACACACCAGTACATGGCCTACCTTTCACATACAGTGCACCCTGCCCATGGGGGGACCTTTGGCCTACCTTACATGTAAGGAAAGGGAAGGTTTGGACCTGGCAAGTGGGTGCACTTGCCAGTGCTATATGGCACTTCACCACTGCGCACACCGACACTACAGTGGTAGGTCTGAGACACATTTACAGGACTAGTCACAGTCGCGGTCGGTGGTAGGAGTGCCGGCCGGGCGGTGACGTGGGGCGGGGGAGGGGCAGGGTGGGGGGTAGTAAACCACGGATTACGGCGGAATACAGGTAACTAAACATTTAAATAAATCAAACGAATTTCGTTGCGCGCACTGCATCGCATTGCACCAGGGACTTACCAGTAAATCAAATATGCCAATCATTGATAACCAATCCTTGGCACAATTTATACAGAGAGCATATGCATTTTAGCACTGATCAGCAGTGGAAAGTGCCCAGATTCCTATAGCCAACGAAAACATGGTCAGAAAAATAGGAGGCAAAAGGCAAAATGTTTGTGGCTAAACCTATCAAAAGTGCCAGGTCTATCAGTGGCGCAAGGGGTGCTGTAGTCCACCAGTGACATTTAACTTTCAGGCCATGAGTACACTTTGAACCATATACTAGGGTATTATCGGTAAGTTAAATATGCCAATCAGGAATATAATCAATTTAAACATGTTATAGGGGCAATGCACATGGGGCCTGGTTAGTATAGACCCACTGCGCGGAGTCAAAAAACCAGCAGTATCAGTCAACATAAAATGGGGATTACAGTGAAATAGAGGGACTTTGCTACACCAGCCAATGCTTCTTAAAAAAGTAAAGTAGGGTAATGAAATTACATCTAAATACTATGCACAAAAAATACAAATATTTAAAAGAGTTCAAATTGAAGTCCAAATTGCACCCCTCATATAAAGGGGCCTCGCAGAAACTCATGTTGCAAATCAAGTACCCCAAAGAAATATCACAGGGGGCAAATCAGTCAGTACATCTAGTTTGTTCCTGTTGCCGTTGTGGTATCAGGTGACAAATTGTGCTTCAACAAGCTTTAAATCTAAAAACCAGCAATGCTCAAATATGGATGTATTGCAACATAAAAAAAGCTTTTCGCAATGAGCGAGTTTAGGCCTAAAGGCTTTGCAAAGTCATTTAAAGTGTAAAATGAGGGGCCTACTGCCTTTATCACTTAATTTACAAATTCAATAAAGTAAGCTTATTGGCTTTAACATGAACATCAACATGACTATCCAGTCTCTTCCCAGAGAAATCCATCAAATATTTTAGGCAGACCCAAAGTATACAATGACACAAATATAAAGTCTTTCTCTGGAGACACAAAGCATTTTCTGTGGTCAGACCTAAAACAGGTAGAAAACCTCTTCCAATGGAAAAACCCTTCCTATTGTATCTATCTGCGGCGTCTGGCATATCTTTATGGAATGAACCAATCAGCACTACCGGCTTGATCATTGGCTTGTTACTACAACTAACTCAGGCCTACCATACTGAGCATAATCTGTGCAAAACATGCACTCGTTCAGTAGAGGCACACAATAGCTGCCCAATTAAGCTCAGTAGGGAGGAAGATTAACACGTGAGCGACTCAAAGCTTCTTTCTCAGTAGTGCTTCTTAAAGCTCTCTTTCTGCTGATCACTTGAGATCTGGTTAAAGCTGCATTTTCAAGCTTCCTATCTTAATGAAAGTGATGGGTAACCCTATTCACAACAATATGTATGTAATATTGGCCATTTTGGTATATTTGAAATCAAAGAAACTTTATCTTACCTTCTGAGTGACCATTTCACTGTAACACAAAGGTAGGCCACCCTAATTGTTCATTAACCAGCAAAGTGCTTTGCCAGCTCTTTTGAGAAAAAAAGTGTGTTGTACGCACTATATTATTAACCTTATTGCATCAATTACGTGCATTAAAGATGAAGGGGCATATTATCAAGGCAGAGTTAAAGAATTATCGCCGCTTTAGCGTCCGTTTTCGGACGAAAAGCGGCGATAATTTTATTGCCTAATTATCAAGGACACGCTAGCGCGTGATTCCTTGAATTAACGTCCGTTTTCTGCACGCCTCCCATCGCATCGCTAATGAGATGCAAAGGAGGCGTGCCTGTGAAAACAACATGGGGAAATATCGCTAACCCAGGTATCGCCATATTAGCAACGTGGGTTAGCGATATTTTAAATCGCTGCTAAGTATGCCTTAACGCAGGAATTTAACGTCTGCTAAATTCCTGACTAAGGCATACCTAACATGGGGGGTGGATTGTGTGGCTAAGACCACAGCCCCTATTCACTGGATTATCGCCGTTTTTCCATGGAACATCGCTGAAAAACCAGGGATGTTCCATGGAAAACACCGCTCTCACTGGAAAATTATCGCCTTTGTGCTAAGCGTTGGTAATGCAGCGCTAGCATGGTGATAATTTTCAGCGATAGCCGGCGATACTATTCCCCACGCTAAGAGCGGTCAGCGATAATTATCGCTGCCGCTTGATAATATGCCCCGAAGGATCAGTTTGAAAGCTACACTGTCAAATCAACGTTAAAAAGTTCTATATTCGAAATGCAAAAAGCCACTGAGAAAAGGAGTACAGAGTGTTTTTTTTTTACAAGAGCGATTGTTTTGTTATGCATGAAGCTATTGATTTGGTTCGAAGCTGCGTGTGGAGTTTCATAATGCGAGCAGCCTCTTATGGATCAATGGGGATTTGTTGACTGAAAGAAGCTTTCAATATGCCGGAGAGGGTGGCTAATTAAACTGACTAAGCAAGTATTATTGCACCCTGAAGATTTTCAAGTATTGCGGCTGAAGTCAATAAGTATTAACAATCAACGATAAACACTGTTCTCACAGAGAGGCGTAGAACGTTCACGCAATAGGTGCTATAAAT
Source organism: Calotriton arnoldi (assembly GCA_963921515.1). Lineage (NCBI taxonomy): Eukaryota > Metazoa > Chordata > Amphibia > Caudata > Salamandridae > Calotriton > Calotriton arnoldi. Next base: position 56,024 of record CAWUFW010020378.1, read on the forward strand.
GCACGAATTAAACACTATACAATATACAGTGCCTATTTCAATGCTTTAGAAACTTTTTACAGTCATGGCTTCCTGAGTGGAGTTGTGGTTGTCTTCGAGGAATACTTGAGATGGTCTCATTTTTGGTTTGTGTTCTTTTATCTTCTGTATTCCAATTTTTCTTAATAAAAATATACAATTATAAAAGAAACGCTAGAAATAGAACTTCCATTCTAAGACACAGTTCATTAAGTCGCCTGATTTAAAATTTGCGAGACCAGATTTTGACTTGTCATAGGTGTTGCTGATCTCTTTGTCTGTACTAAATTCTGCCTTGGTGGTGATTTTAACTCCTTTTGTGTGTTAGTTTGAGTGGCACACCATTTCCAGTGGCTATATTTGACGAATTATAATTTTTGATGTGTGTAAGTGTTTACTTCTTTAAGCCACTGACAATCCAATTTGAACTGAAATCTTACCTAGATTAAAAAGGCAGTGTAAAGCGGCGAGGGTGCTTGTACTGTGATCATACTTCCCTTGTTGCCTCCTAAAAAGGTTTACGCTCTATAACAATCGCATCATACAGCTAACAATCGGTGCCTATCCTACAATGTAGTATTCTGTTTGAGCAGATAGCATTTTCCATCTGCTTGGACGTTTTCCCTAGTGTACACATTGCTTTTATTGACACGTTACTCAGCCTATCCAATTCTACTGAACTCTTGCCAGGTGGAGCCAGGAGGTGACTGTCCTTGGAGGCTGTTTTGGAAGAAAACTTCTATTTGTAAAGGTAGCTGTATCCTGGGCCAACGTCATCTTTTCAGGCTTCGCTGACCGTTCCATCCCAGAGCTAGAAATAAGACTTAGAACTACACATATTTATTTTGGGGGCATTTTCCGTTTCTCATGAATATACATGGGGTTCCATTACCTTCTTTTCCAATGGTTGGTCTCAATGAATGCAATAGTTAGATTGTTGCCATTTACTTTTCCTTATTTAGTAGTTATTAGTAAATATGTTTTCACAATTTTTATTCAAACTTAAAATGGATATTGTCAAAGCGAAGAACCACTAACCTGAGTCACCCCTGGAGTCTGCAGGAGCAAAGCAATGATCAAAAATGCCCTCAAAGGCTGGGCCTATACACACTGCACTGTTATACTGTGTACAGCGAAGAGCCCCCGAGGGAAAAGGGGTTGGGAAGAGATAGAAGAGGATCATACGAATTGCTCTGTGGGTCTGGAGTTCCATCGTCTGATACCCTCTATCACAGATCTCAGAATGATATGTTGTGGTGTGAGTGCTGCTAGAAGAGAGCAGAGGAAATGTTATACACCCTGCAGTAACCATGTCTCGGTGTTCCCCTCCCTGCCCTTTATTCTCTTGATGTACCTCTCTCAGTAGGGATAAGGAATGTAGGCACCCTTACGGCTTTTCAGTGATTGAAGTGGTTAGAGATGCATGTTCACTCTGCAAGGGACTATGATGCATAATCTCCTCCAACAAACACAAGGAGACAGAACAGTTTTCCCTTGATATGCTTTGAATCCAAAACTTGTCAAACCTCATATTCTGAGTGACCATCCACCCAGACATGAGAAGGAGGAGGAAGGTTTGATTCAGAGGAACAACTAGGTTTGAGGGGGGAGACGTGGAACACAGGATGTATCAGGAACTCGTCGGGCAAAGTCAGTCTCTTGGATACTATGTTCAGGAACTGGGCAATTGGAAAAGGACCTACCAAGCGAGACTGAAGTTTTCGTGGGCCTGGGAAGCAGAGGTTTTTGGTTGTTAACCATACCAGATCTCCCACTACATAGTCTGGTTCTTTGGTGCATTTTCGATCTTCCTGTGCCTTCAAGGATGCCTAATACAGCTTTAACAGCTGACCAAATTAGGCAAAGGTTGTCATGCTGTTCCTTTACTGCTGGGATGAGTGCAGAGTCGTTCGTGATGAAAAGTTACTGGGAGAGCTTGTGAGTGGCATCCTAGATTACAATAACAAGGAGCTTCCTCTGTAGCTGATTGTGTGGTGTTGTTGCATGCAAATTCTACCAATATAGGGGCATGAATCCAATCACTTGTTAATGTATGTAATGTGCAACGAAGGAGTTGTTCCAAGGATTATTTTACCCTTTCTGTCTGCCCGTCGGTTTGTGTGTGATGGGCTGAGGAGAAGCGGAGGTTGCCAGAGTTTTGCAACAAATTGGGAACCACAGCCCAAAATAATGATAATGATTGAGGGAATTCCATGTAAGTGAATCATGTGCTGAAGGAATAGTTCAGCTAACTCCAGGGCCGTAGAGAGTTTTCTCAACAGTATGAAATGGGCTTGTTTGGTTAATACATCTACTACTACAAGGATAGTGGTATACCCTTTCAAGGCAGGCATGTCAGTGACAAAATCCATACATCGACTATGCCATGGTGCTGGTGGAATAGGTAAAGGATGTAGGAGGCCAATAGGGTTTTGTGTACTGCTCTTATTTGAGCAAACATCAGGAATTGCTGTTCAAATCTATTCCCAATAGAAACAGCCCATGCAGTTCTGTTTAGTTTTTTGCTTATCATGATGTCTTGTCAGGGACGTGGAGTGACTTCAGTCCATTACTTTACTTTGCAAGTTTAGGGTAGGTATATACAATGGCCCTGAATGGTAGAACCCTCCCTGTTGGATGGAATTAATAGGTTTCCATAATCAGTCTCTGGGGACCCATTTGTCATGTTGTTGGTGCACTCTCTCCCAAAAGTCTGGTACAGTATTAGCTCCTGCTACCCTCTCTGGAAAAATAATAGTAGGAGGAGAACTTGCAAGACTATCAGTAGGAATAGAGTTATGAATGTGAGACAAGGCATCAGCCTTGGCCTGTTTGGCACCTGGCCGATAAGTGATTCATAGTCAAACTCGGGAAAGAACAGGAGCCAACACATTTGCCATAGAGTCAAGGGCTTGGCAGATCGAAAGAACTGTATGTTTTCATGATTAGAATAAATTATAATGGTATAGGGCGCCGCCAGCAAATAGTGTCTACACTCTTGTAAGGACATTTTCATAACTAAGGGGTCGATTACGATGTCGGGCGGATCGCCACCGCCCGCATGGCGGTGGCGATCCGCCCGCCATAATCGCCCGTCCGCCAACAACTCCCCCGCCATATTACCATGGCGGAGGGGAGCCCGGCAGACGGTAAGACCGTCCGCATGTTTTCCGCCCGGCCGAACAGTCGACCGGGCGGAAAGGGTTTAATATGGTGGCGGTGTCTGCAAGACACCGCCATCCATATTATGATGCCGGCGGAGATGAGCCTTTCCATGGTGGCGTCGCCGCCATGGAAAGGCTCGCGGTCTTTGCTGTTGGGGGCCCGTTGCAGGCCCCAGGGTGTTGGGGGTGGGGTTGCACATGGGGGTACCTATGGTACCCCCTGCATCTGCATGCACAAGGTGGCAGGCACCACGCGGTGCCTGTCACGTTGTGCATGCAGATGCACAACATGCATTTCCAGCACTGTGGCGGGCGGTGTTGTGAGCACCGCCCGCCACAATGCTGGAAAGGGGGGATGCCACCGCCACCGTGGCGGTGGCATCCTAATCACATGTGCGGGACCGCCGCACACATAGCGGGCGGTCCCATTTACCGGGGCGATGGCGGGCGGACAAAGTCCGCCCGCCATCATAATCGGCCCCTAAGAGTTCACACTCGGCAACCGTGTCATATTGTTCTGCTGGAAGAAGTTTGCAAGAGAAATATGCTATTGGGTACATATGTTCAGTGGGCTCATCTTTTTGGGACAGAATTCCTCCAACAGTGAACTGGGCAGAATCTGCTTCCACAAAATATGGTTGGGTTGGGTCCGGGTGAATGGGACTGGGTGCTGAAGTGAACCTTTATTTAAGTAGGGTGAAAGATTGGTCGGCCTTCTCAGACCACTTGAAAGGAGCCCCTATCTTTAACAATTTTGTGAGTGGAGTAACTATGGGCCTGATTTAGATCTTGGCGGTATTACCGTCATCCCACCATGGTGCCGGCCAAAACTGCCGACTTTGGGGCTGGGGAACCGGGTTTGAGTCTCGGCGTTTGCTCAACATCTTGTGATTATGGGCAAATCACTATCTTCCCGTACCGACACAAAAAATAATTAATGTGTCCTTGTGTAATGTAACCGGTGCTCATGTAAAGCTCTCCGATACCTTGAGGTCAAGTTTGCGCTATATAAAACTGCAAAATAAAAATGTACTGCATCAAGCTGATGGCAGTCCACCTGCCCTATTTAGATGTGTGCTGGCTGACTCTCCGTCCGTGTTGACAGAGTGCTTACCGCTGCGTACACAGCTCACTGCTGCCGATGTGGTGGACTCCTCAGCTGGTGAATAGTACTCCATCACTGTTAGGGCGGTGGGATTGTGCTGAGCCAATTTAGATTTCACAGTTATGCTGGTGGTGTTCTAGTGGCAGGGTGCTGACAGAGTTATTCTGTCGCGGGACGCGGTTAACATTGGACTATTCCTGTGGCTGTAGTCTGGATGCTAGTATCACACACCTGATGTGTATTGGGTAATTGTTTGCACCTGCATACCACCCTTTAAAACACACTCCATATCAAACCATGATCTTTTGCCATTCCACAGCAGCACACCATTGTTCCACAGCGATTTCTGAGTCAAGTCAGGTTTTCCTTTTGCTTTTTCTGTTACTTGTTCATTCTCTCTCCTTTGTAAAGTATTTCTTGGTGGGTAATTGCAATCTTTTAAGTTTATCATTTCATAATGCCAGCCCACAAAAATCCACTTTTTACTGAGGGAGCATTGTCAGTCATGGTGGATGAAATCATAAGAGTAAAGCCACAATTGTTTAGAGCCCAAGTCCAAAATACACCCTTATCTCAGAAAAGGGAAATGTGGGCCAGAATTGTTGGCAGGGTGAATGCTATAGCAAACAACTTCCGTACACAGGAGGAAATTAGGAAGAGGTGGAATGACCTGCGGGGGAGAGTGTGTTCTCTGGCCTCCAAGCATCACCTGGAGGCCCAGAGGACTGGCAGTGCTTCTCCCAGCCTCCCCTTAACACTATATCCCTCGGAGGAGAAGGCTTGACAGGAATCCCTGGTGGAGTGGAGACTGGTAAGTTATACTTTGAATGTGTCACTAAACCTAATGTGCTGTTTGCTTTGAAGTTAGCTGATGCTAATGTGTTCAGTACAATTTATTTTACATAGAAACCTAAATATATCAATAACATCTTGTTTGGCTTGTTTGTTTGAATTTATTGAGTTGTATTTAAGATAACAGGTTTCCATAGCCATCACATTTTACATGATGTCATGGCGCTTGTAAGTTTATGCAATCAAATTAATAAATAACATATATGTGTTTCACATAGTTAATGTCTATTCTAGTTTAAATGCAGATTTATAAAAGGTGATTTCTAATTACAATTTGGCAAGTGTAGTGAATGTATCATTGAAATAAATACAACTACCATGATGCCTTGTTTCTGTTTTGTGAAAATCATATTGTTATGCAATTTTGCTCATTCTCCCTTTTCAAACTGCGTGGCTTGTATCTGTCCAAAGCAAACACAAGGAGATGATGGACAGAGCGCTGAAACTTCTTAGACACTCACCCCCAGTCACAGATCTGGGTTGAATCCATCATCATTCTTTAGCTCACTTCGCCACCCCAGTTCAAATCCAGCTATATGCAAATCAGTCTTGACCCTGTGTCTCATGGGAACAGTCCAGCCCGAACTGCCAAGCCAGGTCTTCCCTGGACCAGAAACAAGCATCATGGGACCGGTTTTGGGGTAACACCCCTAATCAGCCAGGCTAGCTTGAATCCAGTGGCAAAAGTGAGCAAGGAGCCCACGTCTGGGCATACCCTGCCAACTTAAGGCGAACAAAGCAAACACAAGGAGATGATGGACGGGGTGCGGAACCTTTTCAGACACTCACCCCCAGTCACGGATCTGGGTTGAATCCATCGTCGTTCTTTAGCTCACTTCGCAACCCCAGTTCAGACCCAGCTACATGCAAATCAGTCTTGACCCTGTGCCTCATGGGAACAGTCGGGCCCGAACTGCCAAGCCAGGTCTTCACTGGACCGGAAACAAGCATCCTAGGACCGGTTTCAGGGTTACACCCCTCATCAGCCAGACTAGCTTGAATCCAGTGGCAAAGTGAGCAAGGGACCCACGTCTGGGCATACCCTGCCAAATTAGGGCGAACAAAGCAAACACAAGGAGAAGATGAACGGAGCGCTGAAACTTTTCAGACACTCACCCCCAGTCACAGATCTGGGTTACATCATCGTTGTGTGACTGGGGGTGAGTGTCTGAAAAGTTTCAGCGCTCAGAAGGTTTGACTGGTTGGGAGGCTGAGGTCAGTGAGCAGGCTGCAATGCTATATGTTAACAAAATCCAAAACACTTTAGCAGCAGCTAATTCGAAAACAAATACTACATGTATGTTTAGTGACACATTAAAAAGTAGACCTTACCAGTCTCCACTCCACCAGGGATTCCTGTCAGGTTTTCAGGATATAGGATCTGCAAGACCTTCTCCTCCAAGGGTTATAGTGGTAAGGGGGGCTGGGAAAACCACTACCAGTCCTCTGGGCCTCCAGGAGACATTTGGAGGTATGCAGGTGACAACAATCAGCGCAAACACATCAGGTGGGTGATGCTAGCATCCATCCAAAAGCCATAGCAATAGTACAATGTAGAATGCATCCCGTGACGGACTCACTCCGTCACTCCATCAGGAATCCGTTGCTAGGACAATGCCATCACAACTGAGAAATCAAAATAGGCTTGGCACAATCCCGCCACCCTGACAGCAACAGAATAATGTGACCTAGCAAATGAGTCTCACCGCATTGAAGGAGTTAAGCCGCTTATGTCACGATAAGCAGTCTGTTGACGTGGAGAGCGGTTCAGCCAGCCCACATCTAAATACGACAGGTGGGAATCCGTCAGCTAGACGGAGTGCTTGCAACCGGCGCCACAGATGGACGATGGGAGTCCCGCCAAGATCTAAATCAGGCCCTTTGTCTGTCTTTCAGGTATGAAGCAATCCATTTTAGGGCATTTTTGCATATTACTAGATATTGGAGTTTGGTGATAATATAAAATGCTGCTGACAGGTTCAGAAGCATAAAGACCACTGAATTTTGTGTCCACTGTGTGTTTTATACTGTTCCATATGGATACAATAGCTGACTCTGTGCCTCTGTCTGATCTGCATCCAGATTATTGAACGGTACTCAAATTAATTTTCTCAAAAAATTGGAGAGTTGAGTATAAACTGCTCTTCCAAATAGATTACTTAAGAATGGGCCATTTGATACTGGCATGTAGTTTGCTGATTGGCTGGGTTATGGTTCTTCTTAAGGAGTGGTACAGTGTAAAACATTTTTACCTCATATGGAAATAATCCTCGTCACAAGGACACATTTATTTTGCTTCTAGCTACTTCCCCTTCAATGGCAGTGCAAAGGGTGAACTTGTTTGTGGATCTGGGTTTGAAGGCACTCCTTATGGCCTGCTTGCATTGATAATGTTATAGAATTATTTTTCAGAGAGGTGTTAAAGGTGATGTCAAATGAGAGATTAGTGGTGTCCATATTTGTTGTGGTTCTATCATGTACAGGAGGAGTGTTAGCTGTGTAATTTTTCATGTTTTCAATTTTTAAGAATAGTTCCAATCCGATTTTGTCACAGAAGGCATGCAATTGTGTAACCTTTGCAATTTGGAGCTCTGCATTGTGGAATTCTGCTTGAATCTTGTGGATTTCCTTTGTGGGGCAAGCTGCAATTATTATTCATCTTGATTATTGTCGTCTTTTTGCGGTTTTGATGGGCACTTTGTAGGCTTGATTATAGAAGCGCATTATGTGTTTGTCATTTTCGAATCTTGATTTCCTCCACTTGCAAAGTAGGATGATGCCTGGGTTGCATTTTCATCTTTCTGATTTTGTCATTAGGCCATGTGGTCTTCTTGAAGTTAACCAAGGTAGTGACCTTCTGTTTATTATGTTGTCCAGTGCGGTGGAGATCCAATTGTAAGAAAGTGTGTATGCCCTGAGGTAGAATATAAATTGGAGTTCTTTCGAGGTAGGGGTTAAGTTGGGTGGTCCAATTTTTCTAGTTATTGTATGCTGAGTTGTTTATGGCTATTGATGTCTTAAGGTGCCATTATAGATTGGTACCCTTATCCAAAAGGTGATGAGTTGGTGGTTACTCAGATGAGGGTTGGGGGTGGGTAGTTGTTAGTCACCAGAGTGCCCCCGGGGGGAGGGGTTATTATGATGTTCAATGCATGACAGGCAGAGTGATAAATGTGTTGGTGATGTGCTCGGACCATACGTGAATTCTGACAATGGTGGCATGAGCAGATAGAGAGAGGGGTAGCTTGCTATGGTTACAAATGGTGAAAAAAATGGTTGAACATGTACACGTTGTTTCTTAAGAAGAATATTTATAGTCAGAGTGCTTGAGAGACAGAGGTGTGCAGCAAATATGACAGCCCTGGAAATGAATGAAGGTTAGAGAAGAGAAATGGGATATGGATAAATACTAATTGTATAAAAAGTCAGATGCATTAAATTAGATTAACAGACAGGCTGATAACAATGACCACAACACAAAATAAAGTACCCAGCTATGTTTAAATGTTCACAAATCATTTTAGAAATGGTGCTCAAATCTGTAGAGAAGCAAGTCTCAATGTGTACACGGATGTAAATAATAGGCGTGCCAGTTCAAATTACTGTAAGCAAGCGTGCCAAGGTGTGAAGTGAGATAATTCAAAGGGTGCACCTACATGCAAGTAACATACAAGAAAGCAGTGCCTCAGAAGAGGAAGCAACAGGTACCCAGAAGATGAGTATGGCATTTCACTATTTGCACCGAAAAACAAGTAACAGAAAGCTATGCAGTACTTCATGATTCAGAACAAGCAGTACTCGTATAACAATAGCAGTTCACAAATTGTATACCGATTGTACCCAGTCATGGAGTGAAACAAGTCACCACTTTCACTAGGATGCAAATAGAGAACAGGGGGGTAGTAATTGATAGAATGCAGGAAATAATATTCAAATGCAGTTAACAAAATATAATATAGATAATACAACTTGTCTTTTCTCTAGGACTCCTGGAGATCGGGGTCACAATTGGAAATACTGAGGCTAGTCTCCACTTACCCTTTAGGGCAGGAGTGGACTCCCAGCATTAAAACCATCTGTGTCAGAACAGAAGATGCTGGACATGCAGAGAAATACATAGATGGCTCTCAAGGAGTCTATTCTGGCACAGCAGCACAACCACAACCTCCGCTAATTCACAATCTATGAGCTACGCCTGACTAAAATTATGAACTAGGAAAGTGGTCATTTAATCCTGCCCAGTATCATAAGCAATCATTTCCTGGTGTCCAGCTAAGGTGAATCATGTGAGTAGGCGCACAAACCTTTGTTACAAGTGCCCAATTGTCCTCATCCATCAGTTCCCCTTGCCTTCAACCATTAACAGTCAAACATTGCCTTCATTCTTTGCTGGGATTTGCTAATTTTTATTATAAAATTGTATTGCTTCACCCAGCCTTATGTTGATAACAGCTACTGAGCTATTAAATCAAAAATATATGTCCACTATCATGTGACCTTATTTTATCTTTATGCATGATTCATGTTAGCCAGGCTTGATCACTCAAGGGTATGCTCGTTTGCACTTAATCAATGGAAAGCTTAACATTATTCAACTAGTTACATGATTTAGCATAACCATTTTAGATGCACTCGGTAATGTCCTTAACTTGAAAGAACAACACAAACTACGTGCATATAAAGCCTGCTTTCACCATCATAGCGACATTAAATCATACATTTCCACATTGTTTCTCTTTTCTCTTCTTACCCTGTATGCATCCAGCTACAATATTTTACAGTAAATATTGCATTCACTTGCATAGATTGAAGGTAAATGCATGCAAAACACCAAAAAATCATATTAACAAGCATTGGCAAAGCCAATAGTTCTGAACTTAACAACACATTCATGATTTTTCCATCTGTTTTGTAAATGTAGTAAAAGTATTTATGAGGTTTTTTTAAATGCTTTATTACATTTTAAGGTGATTACAAAACTATTTTGACATTGTTTTGTCAATGTGTAATAATTATTTTTGTACCTCTTGGGCAGTCCTGTAGTTAAAATATGCTGCGATTCATGCATTGAGAATTGAATACATCGAATATCATTTAAGGACTGTTACAGAATTGAGATTAATTCATAGCTTCTTGGTAACACATGCTAATGTTTAAATGACATGCATGTGATGCAGTCCCACAAGGTAGCTTACACTTGTGAGTACTTTACACATGTAAGTGTACTTTTACACTTTTGTCTTACTTTACTAGTTTTGCCAATTGACAAAATCAGAGTGTAAAGTTACACAAAAGATTATACTTACACGCTTCCTAAAAAAGGCAGTGGAGCCAAATTTATGAGCATATGTTTCTACTGCTTAAAAGAAACAGTAGTAAGTCCAGCACCACTAATACTATAACGCTCTTCAATCAATCAATCAGGATTTATAAAACTCGCTAATCAGTATAGGGTTTTCAGGCACTTGCAAGTCCCAGAGGATTATTCGAACAGCCAGGTTTCAAAGGCCAATTGGAATTCTGGAAATTAGATGATGGTCTGTAGATGCGTGGGGAGCCTGTTCCAGAACTTTGCTGCGATGTGGGAGAAGGGACGTCCTCCACTTCTGCTTCAGTAGATGTGGGAGGTAAGGGCAAGTGAAAGGGTGGTGGAGCGTAGTCTTCTCAATGGTTACTGGAAGTTCAGGTGGTGGCTCATGTAGGTGGGTCCTTGATTTTGTAGAGCCTTGTATATGTGGGTAAGCAGCTTCAATTGGCACCTATTCTGTACAGGGAGCCAGTGGAGTTGCCTGAGGTAAGGTGTGATGTGGGTTCATCGAGGAAGGCTAAGGATGAGTCTGGCTGCTGCGTTGTGTGTGGTATGAAGTCTCTGTAGGAGGTGTGTGGCAATTCCTACATAGAGGGCGTTGCAGTTGTCCAGTGGGCTGGTGATGAGGGCTTGTGTCACAGTGAGTCTCATATGTAGGGGTAGTTACTTGAAGATCTTACATAGCATGCGCAGAGTGAGAAACAGGCAGAGGAGATGGCTTTGATCTGTGATTTCATGGTGAGCTTGTTGTCATTGATAATTCTGAGTTTTCTGGCGTGGTTGGAGGGAGTAGGTGCGGGTCATAGGTCTGATGGCCACCAGGCGTCATTCCATGTATTGCTGCTGTTGCCAAAGATCAGTACTTCCGTCTTTGTCTGTGTTCAGCTGCAGGCAGTTGTTCTTCATCTAGTCTTCAATGTTTGTCATGTATCTGTGGAAGTTGGTTCTGGTGGTGGTGAGGTCGTTGGTGAGTGAGAGGATGAGTTGGGTATCGTCTGCATAGGAAATTATGTTGAGACTGTGGGATATGAAGATGTTGCTACCTAAAGGTATGCTGTTCCTCTTGAAGTGGTGCATAGACAATAAAAAATCAGAGAACCAACCACCGTCATTAGTAATGATAGGGTAGGTGGAATCTGGTTTAGGAGGGAGAGTGGAGGGAATCCCTCTTTCGGAACTAGGGTCCTCACACACCCAGCAAACTAGGTGTCATGCTTCATCATCTGGACCTGCTCCTCGTTGGGTCGGCGCTGCAATACCCAACGGGCACCCGTAGAGGGGATCTTTGTCGGAGATCTTTTGTTCCTTGCCGTATGATGAAGTGGGGGTGTGTGGCCTGTGGTGTGTAGATATAGTGAAGTGGAAGAGTGATTTAAAAGAAGTGGGATAGTCCAAATAACACTTTTATTCTGGCTGGCTAGCCACCTCAATAAAACAAAAAGAGTGGCAGCTTATCTGACATCAAGGTTCAACTGAACCTTGACGTCAGATAAGCTTGACGTCAGATAAGCTGCCACTCTTTTTGTTTTATTGAGGTGAATAGCCAGCCAGAATAAAAGTGTTATTTGGACTATCCCACTTCTTTTAAATCACTCTTCCACTTCACTATATCTACACACCACAGGCCACACACCCCCACTTCATCATACGGGAAGGAACAAAAGATCTCCGACAAAGAGCCCCTCTACGGGTGCCCGTTGGGTATTGCAGCGCCGACCCAACGAGGAGCAGGTCCAGATGATGAAGCATGACACCTAGCTTGCTGGGTGTGTGAGGACCCTAGTTCCAAAAGAGGGATTCCCTCCACTCTCCCTCCTAAACCAGGTTCCACCTACCCTATCATTACTAATGACGGTGGTTGGTTCTCTGATTTTTATTGTCTAGGCACCACTTCAAGAGGAACAGCATACCTTTAGGTAGCAGGATCTGAATGGGCATCTATGCTGGACCTCGATAAAAAGCCCCACAGTCCCCTCTCTTGTTGACTATCTGAAGATGTTGGCCAGCTGGGTCATATATGCGTTGAAGAGCATGGGGCTGAGGGAGTACGTGATGGTAGAGTCTTTTAAAAAGCATGTGGTGGGATACGGTGTTGAAGGCTGCCGAGAGGTCAAGGAGGATCAAATATGCTGTTTCTCCTCGGTCGAGGTGTGTTTGGATGTCGCCGGTTGCTGCGATCAGTGCAGTTTTGGCGCTGTGATTGCTGCAGAAGCCGGATTGGGAAGCGTTGAGTAGCTGGTTCTGCTCCAGGCGTGTCATGAGTTGATTGTTGATGATCTTTTCTAGTACCTTCGCTGGGAATTGGAGCAGCGAGATTGGGCAGTAGTGTCTGAGTTTGCTGGGGTCGGTGGAGGGTTTTTTGAGTAGTTGTGTGACTTTGGTGTGTTTCCAGGTGTCGGGAAATGTTGCGGTGGTGATAAAGGTGTTGAGTAGGGTGGTGAGTTCCTGGCCTATCCTTTGGCTTCCAAGTTTGAAGATATGGTGCAGGCATCGGTCTGTGGCAGCTCCCGAGTGGATAGATTTCATGGTGGAGGTGGTATCCTGGGTGGAGAGGATGCTCCAGGTGGTCAGTGTGTGGTTCTTGTCAGTTACATTGGTGGCATATCTGTTGAGGAGGGATGAAGGTGTGGGTTGGGTTATAAAGTTTCTTGATATGGTCGTAATCTGGTCATGGAAGAAGTGGGTGAGGTTGTCGCACAGCTCCTGTGAGGGTGTGATGTTGTTTTCGCTGGCAGCCTGGTTGGAGAATTCCTTAACGATGTTGAAAAGTTCCTTGGTGTTTTTGGCACTGGTTTTGATGCGTTAGGCAAAGGCTGTCTTCTTTGTTGCCCTCAGCAGGCGGTGGTAGAGGATGAGGGTGGTCTTGAAGGCTGCCCTGTTGGATGTGTCCTTGCTGGTGCCCCATCTCCTCTCCAACTGTTTACTCTTTCATTTCGCTATACTGGGTTCTTGGAGGATTTTCTCTGGTTGTTGCTCTTCATGGGAACGATGCTGTCTGCGCAATGGGTGATTCAGGAGTTTACTTTTTTCACTTCCTGTTTAAGGTTGGTTAAAATAGTCTAATCTTTAAATAAATATAATGTAATTTTTAAAATTTATAAAATAAAACACATTTACTAATTAATTAAAAATGATTTAACAACCTTTTTGAATTAAGAAAATAAGGTAACATTAAATTGAAATACAATATAAATAAACTACCTTTAATTAATGATATGCATCACATTTAATGATTCTTAATACATAAGAAAAATCTTTTATCCCTTTTGGTGGTATTTTATTTTTTAATTCAAACTTGAGAATAATAATTTACATTGAATGTAATATACTTAAATTAATGAAATATTTACTTTGAAATTAAGCTAAAAGTGCTGTAGCATTTTTTTTACTTTTATTCTACATTTTAAATTTATATATATACATTTAAAGTAACAAAAAGATTGTTCTTAACATGTTCCACATTTAATAAGCTTATTCAGTTCCCCCTATAATACAGCATATGAAGATCTGAGGGGAAAAATATTTTATTTTTATTATGCATTAATAATTCTTAAAAGTGATGTGCAGAATTAATTATATTTTCTTAAAATTTATCTTTTAGTCAATTTTTTAATTAAAAAAGGTTGTTAAAAAACTTTATAATTGTATAATAAATGTGTAATATATTTATATATTTTTAACATTAATTTATATATATTTATATTTTCCACTATTTAAATATTTTAATGTAATATTATCCCCTACAGAGTTTTATTTTAAGTCCCTACGTCCATTATTTTCTATGCTAGGGTATCGCAGTACTATTAGTTGGCCATGTGTGGTGCTGGACTTACTTTAGCACTGAGCTGGAGTAATTTACTACTGATTTGAGTCCCTTTTGGCTGTAGTAACTTTAGAAGTGCAGTTTGTGAATAGAAATAGACTTAGGGCCTTCTTTCGACTACGTCTGTCCATTGGACCGGCGTAGTCATGGTGGCGGTCCGTGGACCGCCAGACTGGCGGTCCACCCGCCATATTCTGACTGTGGCGGTTGGCCCATCACAGAACCAATGCTGCCACCAGGGATCCACGATCCTTGGCAGTCTTGCAGTGGTGTGAGGCTGGTAATATGCTGGTGGTGCCGCTGTGGCACTATCAAGCATATTACTAGTTTCCTCACTGCCACAGTTTTCATGGTGGTGAGCCCACCATGAAAAGTGTGGTGGTGAGGAAACAAAGAGGGCCCTGTTTATTTATTTATTTTATTTATTTAGAAAGTTTTGTATAGCGCGAACGTGACCCTCGAGGGTATCAGAGCGCTTTACATGGAGAAAACACAATTAGCACTTGGTCTGATCAACAGGCAAACATATGCGTGAGACAAACAAATCAACGATTAAGAATAGGCTAACAGTGGTTGGAGTAGAATAAAGCACATACAAGGCAGGATAGACTACATAAAAGTTTGCTATCTGAATCTATTCAATGTCATTGAAATGTTGAATTAGGGTAAGAACTTAGTCAGTAGATATGATTTGGCTTCTCTTTTGAAGGCGTAGGTGGAGGAGATTAGGCGAAGGTCCGGCAGTAAAGAGTTCCATATCTTGGGAGCGACAGCTGAGAATGCTCTAGCCCCCGTTTTCTTTTTGTGGGTTCGTTGGGGTGTCAGCAACAAGGTGAGCGCACTTCGTGAGGATCTGCTGCCCCCTGATTTTTCTAGCTTTTGTGCCAGGTAACTGGGGGTGTTGAAGTGTAGCGCTTTGTGCGTCATGCAAGCAATTTTCAGATGGATTCTTGCTTCATATGGTAGCCAATTTAAGGTTTTTAGGGCTGGTGAGATGTGTGCATTTCTTTTTGTTCCGAGGACAAGTCTTGCTGCTGCATTGAGAGAGGCTCTTAGTGGTGCTAGTTTGTATTTAGGTAGGCCACACAGTGTGGCACTACCGTAATCCAATCTGGGTAATACTAGGGCTTGTACTGCTTGTTTTAGATCTTCATGAGGTAAGTATGGTTTCAGTTTCCGCAGAATGCTCAGTTGGTAGTTTGCTCCTTTGGTGGCAGCACTAATGTGATTCTGCATATTTAGGTGTTTGTCTAATGTAATACCTAAGGATCTGGCAGAGTCTATGATGTGGGGCGAGCATTTGAGGGCTGTAAGATGATTCACCCACAGATCAATCTTGATGTTGTTATTTGGTGGAGAGATGAGAAGAAATTCCGTTTTAGCAGCGTTGAGTTTGAGGTGGTTAACCGTGAGCCAGAGGTGTGTATTTTGTAGTATGGAGTTGAGGGATATAATGTCATCTGGAGATGCAATCTTGAGATATAGCTGGGTGTCATCAACGTACATATGGTAATGGATGTTAGCTGATTTTAGGAGGTTTGCTAGTGGTTCCAGGAATAAGTTAAAGAGAATGGGGGAGAGAGCGGATCCTTGAGGAACACCAAGAGTTATCGCTTGTGGCTTAGATAGAGATTGATTAATTTTGACTCGTAAGGATCTGTTTTGGAGGAAAGAAGCGAACCATTGTAATACAGCCCCTGATAAGCCCATTATTTGTTCCAGTAGATTTATTAGGGTGTCGTGTTTGACGGTGTCAAATGCAGCAGATAAATCAAGCAATATTAGAAGGCATGATTCGTTCTTGTCCAGCATTTTTAATATGTCATCTACAATATGGGTAAGGGCTGATTCTGTGCTGTGATCTTGACGGAAGCCTGATTGGAATTGATCGAGGAGTTGAAACTTTTCTATGTGATTGCAGAGTTGTTTCTGTACACATTTTTCTAAGAGCTTTGCCAGTGTAGGGATGTTGGAGATGGGCCGGAAGTTGTTAGGGTCAGAGCAGTCTGCCAAAGGTTTTTTTATAATGGGTGTTACTTGACCGATTTTTAGGGAGTCTGGGATAGTGCCTTGGCGTAGAGAGGCGTTTACAATCTTTGACCATAGTGGAAGGATACAGGTTTTGATCTATTTGAATATGCTGGGAGGTAGAGCATCCGAGAAGTGGTTAGATGGGTTTAAAGACGAGAGAATATTGTAGATTTCCTGTTCGCTGATTGGGGAGAAGGCGTTCCAAGTGGCATTATTTTTGGAGGTGATGCAGGGTGGTTCCAACCCTTCCGTAGATTGGGAGTTGTGAGATAGGTTGACTGGGAGGGCCGGTAGTAGTTCCTTCGCTAGTTGAAGTTCCTTCTCTATCTTTGTTGTTTTATCCTTGAAGAAGGTGGCTAGTTCTTCGCAGTTTGGTAGGGTACTGTGTTCGGAGTCTATGGGGTTGGATGTGTTACGTGATTGCTGTTTGTCTATTTCGAATAGTTTTTTGGGCCTATTTCTGGCCTGGTCGAGTTGGGTTCTAATAAAATTAGTTTTTGCCTGTCTTATTCTACGATTGTAAGTGTTCCTTATTGCTCTTAAGCGTTTTAGTGATTCCATTGATGGGGAGTCTTTCCAAGCTCTTTCTGCCGTTCTTAGGTTGCGTCTTTCTGTGTTCAAGTTGTCGTTGAACCATGGCTTTGAGATTTTAGTGGAGATGTTTTTCTGTTGTAGGGGAGCGATAGAGTTCATGACTTCTCGTATCGGCGTATTGTAATAGTCAGTGAGGTCGTTGACATCCTCCATATTGGACTGTGGGATCAAGGTGTTGTTGCATAGAGTGGTTAGATCATTATGGTTTATATTACTAAGATTCCTTTTCCACTGTTTGATTTTCTTCGGTTGGCCATTCCTCAGGATCTCCTTTAAGTTGATGAGGAAGGTGATGCGATAATGATCTGACCAATCACAAGGGGTAATAGACTCTAAAGAGATGGTGTCCGACTTAGGGATGATAAGTTCCAAAGTCTCTCCCTTATTGTGTGTAGGCCCTTCGCAGATTTGGGACATCTCATGGTTTAATAGGAAGGATTTTAAGCTATTCACTGAGGGGTCATTTAGGTCATTCCAATGCAGATTAAAATCACCCAGGAAGATCTGTGGTCCTTGATGATTAGTATTTATTGTTAAGATTTCCATGAATTGTTCGATGAAGTCCGGGTTATCACCCGGAGGGTGATAGAAGGCATGTAGATTACAAATAACTTTGTTGTTGCAAGAGTTATTGACGCTAAGATATTCACATGTTGTTGCATCTATTGTTTCCAATTGGCGTAATGATAAAGTATTGTTGTAGATGCATGCTATTCCACCACCCGTTTTCCCTGTTCTGTCTAGTCATGTGATATTGTGACTAGGTGGGACTAGTAGAACTATGATGGGATGGGATGAGTTGTTTAACCATGTTTCCGTGAGGATAATTATATCGAACTTATGTGTGAGAATGAGGTCGTAGATATCAGCCGCGTGTTTATTTGCTGATCTGCAGTTGAGGAGCATGCACTTTAGATGTTTATTATTGTGTTGAGAGGCCATTTGTGATAAAGTGATTCATTTAAGGTTGTTCTTGTTTATTCCTCTGTGATTGTGAATCGGTTCTCTGAGAGGGTTCGCTTGGATGGATTGGATTTGATTATGAACCGCCTTGCTCGTATTTAATCCAGACTTATAATTTAGGAGGAGTTCATGGATCTCATTGTTTGATAGGTCTTGCTTTGATCTCTTTGGTCTGGAAGCATCGTTGGGGGGAAGGAGTAGTTTGCGGTCCTAGGTTGGCTGTGAGGGTGGACTGGAGTGGGGTGATGTCTGTATGGGTCCGTTCTGCTTATCTTGGTGCTTTTTGCGTTTCGAGAGGGCCAAAGATTGGCTGTGATTGAAGTCAGTCTCTGTATATATTCTTTAAGGTGCTTTAGGCCACGATCGATTTCATTGAGTCGCATTACCCAATACTCCGGTTTAAGGGAAGGGGTGGGATGTGTCGCGAGATCTGATAATGGTGTGTTGCCGTTAAGGGCGCCTAGTTGAGTGCATGATTCATTGTTAGCTGTGTCTTTATGTTGTGTATATGTGAGAGGCTGATTGGATGAGATGATAGGAAGCATAGGTCTGGAGGTGGTGGCAATGTTACTGGATCTAGCTGATCTAAGGTTGATTAGGTGTGCGGCCGTGGGTTCGTGGATATTATTGTTTCCTGTATGGGGGGCAGGGAGGACGTGATGGTATACCCCTCATTGGAGTGATCTGGTGAAGTCAGAGGGGGTGAATGGGGGGGACGAAATGCCAAATTATTGTTTCCTGTATGGGGGGTCAGTGAGGATATGATGGTAGCGCCTCATTGGTGCGATCTGGTGAAGTGAGCGGGGTGAGTGGGGGGGATGAAGTGTCAAGCAGTCATGGTATAGGCTAGTTTTGTTGTTTAGGGGGTGAGCGGGGGAGTTGGTTGCAGAATTCCTAGTAGCGATCTCAGTCATAGATTGGGCAGAAGGTTCTGGAGGGGGGGTGGTGGTCTCGTGGGTGCCTCTGAGTCATGGGGTGCATGCGACGGGCACATGTTGCACCCCCATGTATGCATGCACCCCATTTCCTGCAGGGCATGGACTTAATAGTCCATGCACTGAAGGAACTGCCTCTGACGCTCCCATTGTGGTGCATACTTCAAAGGCAATGCAGTGGACCACCAAATAACTGCCGCCAGAGATTTTAAAAGTCATACTCTGGCTGGTGGTCTATATGGGCTTTGGCAGTCTCGGAGCGGGGCGGCGGCATGGCAGCCCCACTCCAAGACTGCCAAAGTCAAAATTTGGCCCTTACTCTTTTGTGGTGGGTGCTTGTCCCTTCATAAACCCTTCTCTAACCATGGACGTCATTTGGAGGTAGTCAAGGGTCGCAGATGTAACCTCTAGCTTGCTCCCTGCTGCTCCTTGCACATCCTTTGCAACCCCTGGTCTCAGAAGGGGCAAAACCTTTGTCTCCTCTGAGGCAAGGGTTCACAAAGGAAGTGCCAGGAGTAGCAGGGAGCAAGCTACAGGTCACAGCTGCGACCCCCTGACTACCTCCAAATGTCGTCCATGTCTCTAACCTTCCCTAAAACTCTCCTTACTCCTCCTTAATAACTTCACCTTTAGACATAAGCATATCCCATTTTCCTTTTTTATGCTGAATGTTTTCAATCCATTCTTGAGATTCACGCTTACATTTAGCAAGGTATGCCTTTCTTTCTTCGACTTACTGATGTTCCCCGGCGATGGAATTGTGTAAGAAACCTATGGCCCGGAATGCCCAACTGGAGGTTTCCCAACCCTAGGAACCAAGGTCGAGACTGACCCGTGTCAACACCTTCTGCACGTTCTCCAACCAGATCAAAAAATCCATCTGTGAAAACTGGCAGATCCTTAATAAAGGTGGGACATCAATTGAGCATCCTTTGTTCGCCTACAAATGGGGCAGTAACTTGAAGGACACATTGATACATAACAGACCCAAGACACCAAAAACAATGAGACAAGATACTCTGGGGGCTCCCAGCAGTGAAAGGACACTTCCCATGTGGCTCCTGTGGTGTGTGTGCCTAAACCACACACACAACATTGATTGACATTGCCACCAATAGGCCATGGGAGTTGAGACAGCACACCACTTTCAATAGTGAGAAACTAATATATTTGATCACCTGCCCTTGCCAACTAAGGTATGTTAATATGACGACTAGTATGTTGAAGACCCGCATAATGGAATACAAGAACACCATAAGATGCACAAAAAAAACCACTAAACTTACCAACCACTTTCTGGAGAAAGGCCACCATGCAGAAGACCTGAGGTAGACAGTGTTCGGTCAACTTAACATTCCTCAATCCGTGTCTGATATCAGAGGACTCTTATTTATAAGGGAACAGAGCTGGGTGTATAGATTGTGCGGTGATAGGGAAGGTCTGAATTATGACATCCTTTAGTCCTCTATCACAGCTAGTTAAATCAACAGCTATGTATACTGTACATTACCAACACAACTGCCTTCATTTTTTTTTACATTTGTCTATTTATGAGATAGAGACAGCTACCCCACCAAGTACATACAGTCATCCATTTCCTTTCCCTTTACATCTCACAGCTAGTCCTCCCAACCAGATAGTTCACCTGTTCAAATAGTACGAGGACTCCAGGGTGAGACCTCCGCCCACACATTGTTATAAAAACCTTTTTATTAACCCCTGCACCTTGGGTTTTTCTGATAGTAGCACTATGAGTTCAACAAATTACATTGTCTCTAATCATGTGGCCACGTAACAACGCAGTACAGTCAGCCTTTTATTTTCACCAACCTAACTAGAGACACAAACACACCGCCTTGAGTCCCTCCCCTGTGTTATATGTGATAACAATAGTTTCACAGCATGCTTTACTATTTTTACTGTTTTCCAATCAGGCCTTCCATCTGAAATTACATTTCCCATGTCACGTGACCACGCGTTTCTGGCGAGGCTACGTCAGTGCTTGCAATCCACTTGAAGCATGACGCGTTAATGCTGCGACCAAAACACACACCGGTTCCCACATAGCAATAAACGGGAACTGTACTTAAAACTGCGCCCAATTGAGACCTCTCCCCTTCTGATGTGGCTGCAAAGGTTGGGTCACCAAACAAACAGGTAACAAGTTCACCCTGTCTCTTTTTAGACTTAATGGATGGGCAACTTTCATGCTCTTTCAGCCCGCCAGGCAATACTGGTTTGTTTCGTGATGTGACGGTTGGAATTTCCCCTACCCCTGCGGATATCAATGATCTGTAGTACAGTCATGATTGATATATAAGACTTACATTGTTTCACTGAGGGTTATACATGGGCATGTGGTGACACCATAGGGACCCTCCCCTCTTGAGCACCTATCTTTGTTGAAACATATGATGTACCATGTACCATGTGCCAATGTAATACCTCTCACGCTTGGCCAATATAACATGGTTGTAACCCTAGTGCACATACTTGACGGTAATTAACATTTAACACCAGGAACCTGTGCCTTCATGCTCTATGAGGTTCAGAAGGCTGGCTATCTATTCACCCTCCTTCTCCTTTCGATTAGACAAGGTTCCAGTATGCAGACCACGTTAATATCTCAATATAAGTGCATACCCTGGACCTCTGAGTCTAGTTTCTTTTACATACAATAAATGCCCAAATGAGTACTTAAGGGATACTAACTACCTTTCATCCACTAAGTATCTTTCAGGGTGGTGATTTCCTGAGCCACATGCCAGGTTGAGGTGAGGTTTCTTTCCTGACCCCAAGGGGTAAGCCTTACAAACTTTATAAGCATTGAGCTATAATGAAATGACAGTTATGAGTTTTTTTTACCTATATTCTTGGTAAAAATGCTATTTCACATGTGGTTTTGATTTAATGGGTTGGTTTCATAATGGAGCTACAACTGTCCTATGCTTTGGTCCAGATTTTGCGCAGTTGTGACTAAATCTTTTTTTTTGTGTACACATTTCTTTAGGGACCACCAGTGAATCCCTCTCAAACTAAGGCAGACTAAGGATCACTTGATGGTTTTGTATCATTTATAATTCTTTTCACTTTTGATGATGTATTTGTTAAAAAATTTTGAGCAGCAGCACTAGTTGGTCCTAAAGAAAGCCACTACAGCTCAATGTGAGGGTGAAGGGACTGAAACATGTCGACCATACTTAGATACTAACGGCGGGTATATGCTCCTACCGTAGGTGCCCTGTTTTTAATCCTGGCCCAGGGACGCACAAATAAAGGGATATTACGTACCCTGGAGATTGTTTTATTTTCACACATTTTTTTTTTTGCGCTGCTCTTTCCCATGACCTTGAGCTCTCATTGTGGTATTTAGTATACATTTCTACATACAAAACATCCCTGAGCTCTTTCTCTCAGTGAGGGGATTGTAGCCTGTGCCGTCACTAGACATCACGGCAGAAGGAGAATCCCAATGATGAAGCATGCCACCTTTAGTGGCTGAGGGATTTTGTCCTTTTAAAGGGAAACCCCCCTGCGGCTAGGTCACTTCTTATGACAGTTCCTTCTTGTTCCATAGACCCAAGGGTTTCTTGTTTGTGAATATATATCCCATTTTCCAGCCACTCCCCTCTGTCCCTTCTACATTTATACCAAAATGTATGCTTATGTGTGGAGACTCCACAATCGATGTGGAGATCTCTGCACAGAAAAAGATGGAAGAGGTAGAGAGGTAATCTGTAAGTTTGTGAATAGCATTTTGTAGTATATTTGCAGTACCACTGAAGTACTACTAAATGTTCTTCAAAATGCAGTTTGTCAACAGGCCACATATGTTGTTAATTACTGTGCATAACATAGTATAGAATAGGTTGAGGAGAAGCAGGGATATAAATAGAGACAGTGAAACTTTTTTAATTAGTCAAATTGGTCATAGATACATTGCAAACCTAATTATGTCATGAACAAACAGTTACTGGAAATGGATACCGATACAGCCATAGGCTATAAGTGGTTTAATCAAGTGAATCAAAAGGTACACATTTAAAAGGAGCAATGTAGCGAACAAAAACCCTAGATCTATATTTTATAAAGGTCGGCTGGTCACTTAAGTTGTTGGAATTTGGCTAATTGGCTGCTGCTCAATTACATGAAATCACTGCAAAATTTCGCACTATTAAGCGTAATTATGTAAAATGCAAATCTGTCGTTTTTGCGCTATATTTTAGCATGAAATGTATCCTCATGCCATCTTTTGGCATGAGGGTGTAGTTAACAAAAGCACAGTGAACAACAGTCACTCACATTGTGTTGTTTCTGTGCATTCATGGTATGTTTTTACCGTGAATTACTCAATCCTCGTCAATTTTTACAGTGAATTGTACGTAATTGTGTGAAATGGTGTCACGTCGGGAATTTTGTGTAGCAAGCATAATGTAAAACTTCCAAAATTATGTCAGCATCATTTAATTTTTGGCCAAGTCTGCAGTCATCACATGATTGCATAATGTCAGATTAAACACCACACGCATGAGGAAAGAACAAATGATAACACATTTTAAATATGCGGTTAGCTGTCACAGAAGTAAAAATGAATGTATTTAGCTTGCATGTACTCTTGGTAAAAACTTATGAAGAGCTAATCATTTTACAGTACAGATTTATTATATATATAGCATAACTCGTCTACGATAAAAACAAAATGAGGTATGGTGATATCACTTACACAGGAAGTCACAAGAAACAAAGCTCACAAAGAAAGCTTTTTCAATTTGAAAGGTTTGGGAAACGAAATGTTTAGTCACTAATGAAGGGACACTGCACTATTTTAGTTAGTGCTGGAAACAGTAGCGGCTCGCAGAGGGAGTGCTGCGGGGCGGTGAGGCGGGGGAAGGGCTGGGTTGGGGGTAGTGGAGTCGGACATATGACGGGCAGGAGTAAAGTAGGTAAATAAATAAATAAAACTATTTACCTTGCGCTCGCTGCCCCGCAGCACTCCCTTTGCGAGCCGCCACTGGTTGGAAAGGGATGAGTGCTGTTGTGTCCCAGTAATTGAAAGAAGGTGCACTAGGTTGCCCAGTAACAGAAAGTGATATGTAACTTTTGTTTAAGAATAGATGGATATGCACAATTGCAGCATCACTAATGGCAGCTTCTGCTCCTGCAATGTTCCAGATTCCAGTTATTCTTGGAAAACGTTAACAGCATCTACATGAAATCCACTACAGAAATCCCCTACAAGAGATGGCGGAACATTGTATGTGCCACTAGAAGTGGAGACAACATCATGTATAAGAAAGCACCCAGCGCCCCTGGCTCACGGGTCTATGGGACTCACTCGACCTGTACCTCCAAAAAGTGGATCTTCTATAGCTCTCATGTACCAGGGCTAAAACCACAAACACACGTCTTATGCCTTGCAGACCTACTTTCACTAAACCCACTGGTACCCACTACCCACCAGGGGGCCATATCAACTCCTCCCTTCCCCTCTCCCCCCCTTACTCCTGTCCTCTCTTTGTCTCTCTCTCTCTCCTCTATTTCTCCATCTCTTGCACACTCTGGAATTCCATTTGCCAACCAACTAGTGCATCTACTCAGTTCTTGTGCACGAGCCATTTATACTTGTTGCTACTTCCTCGCTACCTATAGTATCCCCAGGCCACCTCCCCTACTATTGCTAAAACCACCTGTAAGAGCATATTTCATGCACTGTAAAGTAGTTCTCCAACAAAATTGTATATCGCTATATGACTTACCTTGTGGTGTGCAAGCATTATTCACTGTGTATCAGCTCATTATTTTTTCTGTTTTCCTTTATATGTATTTTGACAATAAAAACCTTTGAACACAAAAAAATAATATTTACATGAAGATCCCATAGAGTGTCACAGCAATAAAAGTCCCTAGCCAAATAATCTGCGTCATTGGAAGCAGGTGAATTTTCGAAGTGATGGGGAATAAATATATTCCACAATGCAATGGATGAAGTAAGTGAGCCTGGCAACCTTTACCGGGGTTCAGAGGAAGTGGGTTTTTCTCCTGAGAAACTTTCCGAATAAACAAGACCAAAGAGTGCCATTTTCAGATAATTGCTGAAAAACAGAGGGTCTCCTTCTCCGCAGTCCTGGGGGATTCTTCGTACTTGGGGGCTGATTATGATGGCGGACGGAATGGAGTCCGTCCACCATCGTGGTGGTGACCGGGACCATCCGCAATACATGCGGCGGTCCCGCACACCCAATTAGGATGCGACCGCCACCATGACGGTCGAATTTTGCACTTTAACATTGTGGCGGTTGCTGCTGACTGCAGCACCCGCCGCGATGTTCAAAATGCATGTTGTGCATTTCACTGCACTATGTGGCAGGCACCACACGGTGCCTGCCACTTGGTGCAGTGAAATGAGTGCACAAACACCACCCCCAGACACAAGGGGGGCCCGCAACGGGCCCCCGAAACCAATCTCCACCATCCTTGGTTTATCCGCCACGGAAAGGCTGGCTGAAGACAGCATCCTAATTTGGCAGACGGTGCCTTCTAGGCACCGCCACCATTTCATGGATGCAGACCGCTCCCCCAGGCAATCTGGACGATTGCCTGTGGCAGTTCCGTGGCGGACGGTCTTTGCATCCGCCGCAGTCCCGGTCTAGATCCCACTGCTATCGTAATCTGGTGGTGGGAAAATCGCGGTTCGATGTGGGAAGGACCGCCACCACCGGGCTGGCGGTGACGGTCCTTTCGCCATCGTAATCGGCCCCTTGGGGCGCAATCTCCGCAATTAGAATATTGCTGAGATTCCTCCCGGAGAGCAGAGACTCCCCCACGACTGTGGGGCCTCCGTCATGAAAGCTGAAGCCCTTTGTGAATGAGGCCCTGAGACTCGGGAGAGACGATATTGGAATGTTATTTAGTTGGAACGAATATATAATACTTAATTTGCTTCTCATCTTTGCATCATTTAACTCTATTTCAGCTTGCTGCTGTTAAACTGACTTTGAGTGAAAGTAGAACACCTCATGTTTCATACTATTTCACATTTAATATTACTTTGTGTTGCTTATTGTATTCAACTGTTCCAAAGCTTTACTCTGGTGCAGTAAACACATAATGTCATTCAAATGCATAACGCACTGACATTTCATACGAGGCAACATTTATAAAGAAGACTATTTGTAATCAGTGGCGGCTCGCATAGGGCGTGCTGCGGGGCGGTGAGGCGGGGCGGGGAGGGGCAGGGTGGGGTAGAAACTCGGACATACGACGGAACGGAGGAACGTAACAATTACTTTCCTCCGTGTTCCTTCATATGTCCGAGTTTACTAACCCCCACCCTGCCCCTCCTCCGCCCCACCACCCCGCAGCACGCCCTATGCGAGCCGCCACTGTTTGTAATACACATAAGAAGTTTAAGTAGATATTAATAATGTGTTTTAGATAGCCTACAATCATCAAAAGTGATTTATGGAGCCACATATATTCAAGACGCCAGCGGGAATAACATTTTAATCAGAAAATATATACAGAAGTTTAAACCTGTAGTCAAACATGGGTATGTAATGGAAAACCGAAAACAATCCTAAATAGAACCCTAGTAATAAATAAAAAAAACTCTATGTTAAGGTGTACTTATAGCGCGAGGGACAGAAACAAATCAGCGCATTCGGCTTTTCTCAGATTAAGACATTGTCTTGCGCATGAACTGCAAAAGGGAAATGTTATACAAAGGCGTACCACTTTGCCATTTGTTTTAAATTCAACTTAATAATATTCACGAGTTTCATACAGCGCTTGGAAACAGCAAAATGTAACGAAAGGTTTAAACCAAGAGAGCACTTTAAAGCAACCTAAACTTCGGAAGCAATGATTTGGCTAACCATTTCTAAATCAAAATCTTAATAGAATGATATATTTCCACATTATTTGTAAACATTTGGGAAGCATAAGCCAATACGAAAGCAGAAAAGCTTTTGCTTTCTTCATATTAAGAAATTAATTATCTTGCACATGAATTAAAAAGAAATGACCTTCAAAGTTAGTGTGACCTGTCTTTTATTTTGAGGTTGTAATACAGAATCATTTAGTTTAAGAAATATAAAATGCATGGGTAATGAACATTAATATAATTTGTATCCAGCAAATGGCCAATCCATGCTCCTAGCAATCTGAAGAAAGGCTTTATGAAGTATCCTGTGCATACACATAAAAAGAAATGCAGCCGAGGGCATTGGCATTTGATATAAGGTCAAGTGAATAATACTTATCAGTTGTATACAGTGGTTACAAAGGGCAACGTTTTATGAAAAGTTACATGCACCAGAGCACTTCAAGGTGACCTGAAGCGTGCACACAATATTTTGGACAACCATTACTCAAAGAAATCCATAATGGAATAATAGTTCTACAGATTACTTGTATTTAACAAAGATAAAAGCATGTACAATATGTAAGTACCCACCACCTTCTATTACTAACGATCAACCCGTTAAATGCCATATGACATGATTCAAGAAGATACAAGCCGGAAGAGAACTCCACCTCTGTACATTTAGCAAACTACTCTAAAAAAGCTAAAAACATGGTCAAAATAAGAGCAGAGTGCGAATATAAGCACATATTGAATAACGATTTCTAAACTGCGTGCACTGAAAAAACACAGAATGCGAATGTTAAACCACACTACATTCACATTTGGTTACAAGGTATAATATTAAAGCACAGTTTTTTTTAAATAAATGTAAGTGGAAAGGAAAAACAGCAAATAACAATTAACCTCTTAAATGTAGTGGATAACCACTTGAAGTTCACCATAATACTTCCATAGTGGGGAGGATGTCAACAGGTCGGATACCATATTCAAGAAGAAAATGCTTCCACTAGTAGCCTGTTCTTTTTTATAGGACGTGAGGGAAGAGCTTCCCTTGTGTACAGAGTTTCTTTATTTTGTTTGCTTTGGTGTGTAGCCTGCACGGCTCACTGACATCACATTAAACAAAGTGAAAGCAGACAGTACCATTAGGACCATGTCATACCATTAGGACAAAACAAGGGACCATGCAAAGAAAACATTGGGGCATATTAACAACAGATTGCGATAATTATCGCAATGCGCGCTTAGCGCGTTTTCTCTTATCGCCGTCTATCGCTGGTTTACATCGCCGTGTTAGCGGCATATTAGCAACGCTTTGCTGACAGGCGATGCCAAAACCAGCAATAGACGGCGATAAGCTGCATTAACGTTGGTATTCCAGCGATAATCATGCGGCGATAATGAACAGCTTGATGATAGTCATGTGTGGACTTAACCATCCAATCCACCTCCCATTCACAGGATGGTTAAGTCAGGTTTGGAATAGGTGTTAGATTCCAGCGATAACCGTGCAGCTTTTTTGATCGCTTCGCGGGTCCGGGGCCGTGTTGCTAATACGGCGAAGTTGTGATAGCGACTTTCTGAATGCAGTTCATGTAGGGAACGCCTACTATGCATATAATTAGCGATATTTATCGCTGCGTTTCAAGATAGGCTGCTATCGCAGGTTAACATGCGCTAATGCATGTTAGCCTGGCCTTGTTGATTGTCCGTTATGAAATTTGCCGCTTTAGCGGCGGAAAGGGGCGCTAAAGTCGCGATAACATGCTTGATAATATGCCCCATTGACTTTATATGGCAACAGTTTTCCCCCATTCTTATTGCAGGCGATAGACCTACCCACACAAGTGGGGTGCCATTTATATCGAGAGAGGTGCAGGAATGCTGGGTGGTATGAATTTTATGGATCCCTGCAGATTCTGGCACTCTCCTTCACAGAAATGTGAGGAAATTGCATGAGGTTTGAGGTCAGAAAGACGCTCTGGGCATTTAAATATCATGGGATCCATACAATTCATACCACCCTGATCTCTCCTGGATGTCTGTTTTTCAGAAATGTTTAGGCTTGGTATGTTTTCCTTGGTGGATACAAACATTGTCTGAAATACTGCAGCTCTCCACATTGCCACAATGGATTACTTTTCATGGCAAAAATATGACTTATCCATGTTCAATTTTGTGACCTTAACTGTTGTGGACGATAGGTCCATCCGGGCAAGTGGAGTACCGTTTTTATCACAAGAAGTATGGAAACACAAAATAGTATAGCATTTGGTATTATCAATTGAATATCTCCTCATTTTTGGGTTCCAGTGTGCAAGAAATTACACGTTTTCCAATCATTCTGTCTGAATCACTTGATAGATAGTATGGGTAACCCGAATATAATTCAGAGTTGTAAAAATAACCACTATTCAAAAACTCAGTATCTTGGACAAATTTAAAAAAAAAATACTGGTTTCCTTCATACCCATTTTCCATTCATTTGATTTTACCATATGAATTGAATCATAATTGGTACATAACGAAACATTATTCTAAGCTACAGCTCACTTGTTGTCACTGGGTAGTTCATGTTTTTGGACAACATTAGTCTTTTAAATTACAGAAGAAATCATCACCTATTTCCATTTTCCTAATCAACGAGCCTGCAGAAAACAGCACCACACCACCCACCACCGCCGAGAAGCCAACCATAACCTCCTGGGACCCCGCGTCCGTCGAGCTCATCTCCTCAACCATGAAGAAGACGCACTCAGGAGCCCCAACGGACCCTTACCCCCCTCACATCTTCCACAGGGCCGCCGCTGTCATAGCACCCAAACTAGGACGGACTATCAACTCCTCCCTCATATCTGGCATCTGCCCAGATGACTGGAAGCGTGCGGAGGTGAAACCCCTCCTCAAGAAACCAACGGCCGACCCAACTGACCTGAGGAACTACCGGCCCATCTCTCTACTACCTTTTGCAGCCAAAGTCACCGAAAGACTCGTGAACGCCCAGCTGACCGCCTTCATAGAAGAAAACTCCATCCTAGACGCATCCCAGTCTGGCTTCCGCAGCAACCACAGCACCGAGACTGCCCTCCTCACCGCCACCGACGACCTCCGCATGCTGCTAGACCAGGGACACACCGCAGCCCTCATCCTCCTAGACCTCTCAGCAGCCTTCGACACCGTCTCACATCGCATGCTAGCCGCCAGACTCCACAAAGCAGGAATACAGGGATCTGCCCTCGACTGGATCCAATCCTTCCTCTCCGGCAGAACCCAGAGGATCAGACTCCCCCCCTTCCTCTCCGATCCCACGACATCATCTGCAGAGTACCCCAAGGATCTTCACTAAGCCCGACGCTCTTCAACATCTACATGGCCCTCATCGCCGCCATCGTCAGACAGCACGGGCTTAGCATCGTATCCTACGCCGACGACACCCAGCTCATCCTCTCCCTCACCAAGAACCCAGAAGACACCAGACTCTGCTTCCAGGAAGGAATGAGAAATGTAGCAGCCTGGATGAAGGACAGCTGCCTAAAGCTCAACTCTGAGAAGACCGAGGTCCTCATCCTCGGACCCTGCACCTCCGCCTGGGACAGCACCTGGTGGCCCTCCACCCTCGGAAGCCCACCCACCCCGACAGACCACGCTCGGAACCTCGGCATAATCCTCGACTCCTCCCTCTCCATGAACTGTCAGATCAACACCGTCGCGTCCATCAGTTTCAACTGCCTCCGCATCCTCCGTAAGACCTTCAAATGGATCCCCCCGACTGCAGAAAGACCGTCACTCACGCACTCATAACCAGCAGACTAGACTACGGCAACGCCCTTTACGCCGGAATCAACAAAACTCTTCTATACAAACTCCAAACCATGCAGAACACCGCAGCCAGGCTCGTCCTAGGGACACCGCGCCACGAACATATGACCCAACACCTACGAAGCCTCCACTGGCTCCCCGTCGAGAAGAGGGTCACCTTCAAACTCCTCACCCACACCTACAAATCCCTCAACAACATCGGACCTAAAAACCTCAACGACCGAGTATGCTTCCACGTACCCAAGAGGAACCTCCGCTCCGCCGACCTTGCCCTGGCAGAGGTCCCCTGCATCCGCAGAAACAGAACCGGTGGGAGAGCTTTCTCCTACATCGCAGTCAAAACCTGGAACGAGCTCCTGGTCAACATCAGACGCTCCCAAACCCTCCACACTTTCAGGAAGGACCTCAAGACCTGGCTCTTCGACTGACCCGGATCTGCTCGCCCCACCTAGCGCCTTGAGACCCGCACGGGTGAGTAGCGCGCTCTATAAACCACTGATTGATTGATTGATTGATTGTCTCCATTACACATCTGGGCTGGGTGACAACTACACTTTGTGCATTCCCTGTAGTCAGCCACAAACACAGGAAGGAAAGGCTCTTCTGCATTCCAAGCCCTCATCTGCATTCTGATGTGTCTTCCTAGGCTGGGAGGAATGGGAGGGGCCTGTCCACACACAAAAACTGATTTACCCCTCAGGGTTAGCCTGGCAGACAGGACTGGGTTGAATTGTATCCTTGTGCACTTCAGAGAGTTCCTTTGAAGTCATCCCCCACATCAGAGGCACATTTTGGTATAAGCACTGGGTCTCTGGATCCTTAAATTCAGACACTTCTTGATCTTAACTGAACCTCTGTCAGAAGGACTGCTGTGCTGCTTAAAGGACTCAACTGAACTGCTTTTCTGGAAGGACTGCTTTTCTGCGTGTTACCCTGCTGTCTGCTGCTCCCTGACTCTGCTGGAAAGACTCTGCCATCTCACCAAGTGATCTCCAAGGGCTTGCTGGCTTGCCTCCTGTTTTCTGACATCTCAGGAACACAATTCTGCTGGTGCTGCTGGACTCTGCCTTCTGTGAGTCCTACCCTTGCACTCCAAGTTCTGGGCCTCAGACGTGGGGTCTGTAACTGCTTTCATCAAAAACAGACACAGTGATTCGACTGCATGAGAAATTCTGTTGCATCGCCCTTTGATGCCGACGCGGAGGCTGCCCAACAACAGCGATTCCATAGTCTACGTGGCTTGATGACTATGCTCTGCATTGTATTCACTTCAACAGAGCTCGATGAAGACACAGGAACCCCTTTGCGCAGCTCAACTATGACGCAGTGGACTCTCGACATCGACAAAAGCTCCAGAAAAGGCATTTCTTCAGCGGCACCTGTTTGGATTCTGTAGCCAGCCCGCTGTCAATTGCGGTCAGCCTGAACTTTGAATTTGCACAGGTCCCTCGCGACCTGAAGTAACCTTTTGACCGCTAGTTACTTCTAAGAACTATTTTTGCATTCAGTCTTTAAAAATTAATCTCTTGACTTCTAATGATTGGATTTTTGTCATTTTGTTCAGATAAATATTCTCTATTTTTCTAAACTTGCGTGGAGTCTTTTTATGGTGTATTCATTGTGTTATTGTGTGTGTGTTGCACAAATACTTTAATATTGCCTTTGAAGATAAGTCTGACTGCTCTGTGCCAAGCTCCCAGAGGGTGAGCACGGGCTATCCTATTGTGTATTTAGCTTATTCTGACTAGAGCGGTGGTTCCTGCCTGGCCTGGGTGCATACCTCAGCCAACCAGGAATCCCATTTCTAACACACACACTAAATTAAGTTCCAAAAAAGGAAAAAGATATGCTGCAGGGATGGAGTGACGAACTAGGCATAGATATAACGGAGGAACAGTGGTTGTACTGCTGCTGTAGTACGAAAGATGTATTGCAAAATGGTAGACACAGCCTTACACATTTTAAATTCTTGCAAAGGGTATACTATACACTGACTAGATTGTATAAATATGGATTAGGAGAGGATGATAACTGTGCCAGGTGCGGAGCTGCAGGGGCACACTTCACACATTTAGTGTGGGACTGCACTGGGATCTGAAAATATTGGTCGGAGGTGTTTGGGGCTCCGCAGGAAATGGCGCAGACTCATATACCTGTGACACCATTGGTGGCTCTTCTGGGATACACTAAGGACTTACCTAAG
Organism: Calotriton arnoldi; assembly: GCA_963921515.1. Classification (NCBI taxonomy): domain Eukaryota; kingdom Metazoa; phylum Chordata; class Amphibia; order Caudata; family Salamandridae; genus Calotriton; species Calotriton arnoldi. The sequence continues at coordinate 88,706 of CAWUFW010020378.1, forward strand.
GGAACTAGGAAACTGATAGCACTTGGTATATTAATAGCCAAAAGGAGACTGGCTATGCGATGGATGAAAGGCCCAACTCCCACATTAACAGAGTGGTTTACAGACCTATCCCTTTGTAATACACAATCAGATAATTATAATGCCCTTATACCAACACACTGCAGATCTAAGAACATCTGGGGACCATATATGGCTTACCTTGCCCAGAGAGCTGCTGAGGAGGAGTATATGGAAGAGCATGACAGAACGGGGATTGGCTAGATACATTTGTAATTGTTAAACCTGGTAGAGGTGAACTACTAATAAGGAAAAATTCTGGCCTGCAGAATACAGCGAGTAGACACCTGTGATGAGGCACGACTCGGATCGCGCGTCCGGCGAGGCCGGACTGTCCCTAAAAGCAACAACAGCTTACCTGCGGGGAACTCGGCACAACACCCGGGCCCTGGAAGGAAGTCCACAGGGATAACCCCACCCCCTGTGCTCTATCCACACAGGAGGCATCCGGACCTGATGACGCGGCGGACGGGGAGGGACTGACCCCGGAAGTGCTTCCCAACCGGAGTTGAAAGGGAGAGCGACCGGATCGAGGAGTTGCGAAGAAGCCGGAGGAGGAAAGGAGTTGCGGAGCGAGGAAGAGGAGGAACAGGAGTACGGAGACACGAGGAGAGAAGAAGCAGACTACGGAGAAGAAGACGAGACGTGGAGCGAGGAGTGGTGGAACCCCTAGGAGGAGGCTGGAGAGCGGCCGCGACTCAGGAGAGTTGCGGCAGAGTCGGTGAGTCACGAATAAAGGGAGGGAGAGGGAGCGGGGAGGCGGGTGAGAGAAGGGTTGGGAAGGGTCACGAGGGAGACACACCGGTTGCAGTGGCATTGAGCACCTATTCCTCCTTCACTTTCCCTTCTTGTTTGGTTCGTCGGCAGTGAACACACGGCTATTATAGCCAAGGGCAGGGATTGCCATCACGTTTTATTGACCACTCGTATATATCACCGTCCCTTTCACGAATCCCCTCCTCTCACTGACGCGGTGCCGCATCACGTATAAATATCCACAAGTAGATCCACCGGGTGTGGTGACGGATAGAATAGAAGCCAGTGAAGCATTGGCCAGGGTAACTGACAACTCCTTTTTGTCCTTTTCTCTATGCACCTCCGTGGGAGAGTTCCTGGACCGGAGGACAAGACCCAAAGGGAGAACACCAACAAGGAAGGAGAGGGAATCAAGGAGAGAAGAGTCGTTAAGGAGAAAACCAAACAACCCACAGAAACATTGCCATCCCCTGTTATTGACTCTGTTAATAAAACTCGCCCACTGGCACATTACATACAGCCTCCGCGTCTGTATATCCGGCCTGCCCTCCCACAACACCACACTGAGGAAGATGAATTATTGAGAAGGTTCTGTGCTAAGGAATACGTCAAATGTAAATATTCAAGAAGAACATTGTAATGTAACTTACGAGTTAGCTGTTTTGGGAATGTAACTTTTTGTGATAAGTAATGCTGCATACTCTTGGTGGATAACGAGTGTACATGGAGAGGGCTACTGTAATGCTTGTATGTATACAAAATGAAAAAAAAAGAAAAAAAAAAAGGAAAAAGATAAGCCTGAAGCCATTGTCGGGATTGACGGCAAAGCTTTTCTGGATAAGGGAGTCTTTTGGGAAACCACCTATCTGGTTATGGCACTAAAGAATAGGCATGTCCAAAAAATATGATTTAAGCTCAAAGATGCCCCTAAATTCACATTGCTTTTATTAACTACCTGGCACAGCAAACATAACCCCGAGATTAATTGGATTTATTGGAGAGAGCAGGACCCTCAGATTAATCGGAGAGTGCAGGACCTTGGTTTTTCTTTTCTGTGTGAAGAACTGAAATGTTTTCCATGACAATGTCTTAGACAAATTCTGGCCTCACGTGTGGTTCACTATAGACTGAAACCCCTTGAATATCTATGCCTGAACCTTACCAAGAGTTTGAAGATGTATTTAGTAAGAAGGGGGCAGATCAAGTACCACCACATCTGTCCTATGACTATCCAATAGTGTGCTCCCTGAAGCTTTTGTTAGTGACTTACTCAGGAAATGTCCCATTGAGATTGACCTATGCCTGAATATTGCTACTGATAACCCAGTTAGTGTGAATTACTTTAATGTGATTTGTCGTCATATATATTCTATGTTAACTGGCAAGTATAATGTTGACAAAAACTCTATCCTGTTTAAATGTTTTTACTCCAATTTCAATAGAGCACACTGAGTTTTACTCCAGGCTGTCGAGGCCATCCCCAATGACTGTAAATAGGTTTCCGCTTGTCGTGCTGGCTGTAAGAGCACCTTGGAGGAGCGGCAGAAGTTCCTGAGAGAAGAAGCTTGAGAGCAGCTGCTGGCTGCTAGTTACCTATGGGATAGCTCAAAGTTTTGGGAATTTGTCAATTGCCCTCTGTATAAGCCAGCCTTAGAACCTGCTTTGCAGTCTACTATCCATCCTATGGCATGAGTTGAACACTTTGAATCTATATACGACTTGCCTAATCCGACAAGCCCCATTGCCCCTTCCGATGACGTTTCAGCTCCTATCTGCTTTACAATAGTGAGGTCCATAACGCTATGCAGGTGCTCCCAGCTAACAAGGCTCCTGGCCCCGATTGGGTCCCTCTTGACCTATATAAGTCTAATATAGACTTTTGGGCTCCTCTACTAACTATATATCTGAATTCAGCAGCACAATTTAGTATACCAGATGCATGTTCCTCCTGTGTGCTAGTCCCTATTTTTAAGAAAAGGCAACTGTCAAGACCCTAAATGTTATAGGCCCATCTCGCTGATTAGCTCCTCGGCAAAGATTGTGGGCTGCATTTTAATGAACAGATTAGTGTATTGGTCTATAGAACAGAATGTTTTATCTGATACTCATTACGATTAGCGCCAGGATCTAGGCACCATCGAGCAGGATCCTAAGTTGTATCTGCTTATTGACAAAAAATGTGCTCTCCATGTTGCATTCATGGATCTTAGCACAGCGTTTGATAGGGTTAATAGGAAGAAGCTCTGGTCTATCATGTTAGAGATGGGAGCTGACCCACAGATAGTTTTTTTTTTGCATGATCTACACAGTAATTTGACAGTTTCTGTGAGATTTGAGGATAGGGGAGAGTGATTGAAGTAGGTTAAGACCTGCCCAAAGTCGGTTCCCATTTGATTCCTTTACTGCTATATGCAGACAATGCTATTCTAATTTCACGAACTGCCTTGGACTTAAAGGTTTTGCTCAACCTATTCATACAATTTATGGATAGCCTCAATTTAAATGCTAATTTTACCAAGTCCGTGTTATGATGAGTGGCCCACAGAACACCAGGACCAGATCGTATAGAGTTAAGGGCAATCTTCTCAGTCGAGTTCCTGTATTCCCTTGTTTGGGAGATCTATTTAACTCTTCTCAATCTTGGTCCTTCATGATCGACTGAAGAAATATTAATAGAGGGCAAATACTGCTGCAGAAGAAGCGTCCAGTCGCTTCCATGAAGCAGGTGAGACCGGAAGGTTACAGCTCGGCAAACAGGACTGCTTTTAACTGTGTGTTGAACAAGCTTTCAATGGAAATGGCACAAAGGAAGAGTGGGAGAGTGTTCCCGAGACCAGGGGCCAGAACCTAGAAAGATCTTCCTCCTGACCTGGCTGTGTGGAATCTGGAGTTGCACCGAAGGTTGTGGTTGGAGGAGCCAAGTGCCCTTATTGGAGACTAGAGTTTAAGCTTATCTTGGGTGTATCTGGGGCCCTTATGGTGTACTGCTCTATGAGTGATCATGAGCATCTCAAATTTTATCCTAGCATTGATCAGAAGCCAGTGTAGTTCCTTGAGCCCTAGTATGATAGACTGGTGCTTGGAGATGTTAAGAATGAGCCTGGCCACAGCATTCTGTACTTGCTGCAGCCAAGACGGGGGGCACCAAGATAAAATATGTTGGCATAATCCAACCTGAAGGTAATAAGCACATTCACAATCCCTTTGGAAGTGCCAAGGGGCAGGTATTTTAGAAGTTTTCTCAAGGATTTTAGCAGACTAAAGCAGGTGGTTGCTGTGGCCTTGATGTGGGGTTTGAAGGAAAGGGCAGTGCCCGTCATAACCCCAAGGTTCCTGCAGCCAATGGAGGGGGACGGAGTTGGCCCTAAGTCAGGGGGCTAGAGGCACAGTACGTCTAGTGGTGAGGATGACCCAATCATCAGAATTTCCATTTTGTTGGAATTGAGTTGCAAGTAGCTGCTATGCTATGCTTGGTATCAAGAGAATGCGTTCCCCAGGAGCATTGCTTCTGTGTTTAATTTTGCCTCTAAGTTGGGCCATAAGTCCATCAAGGCCATGATTGACATATATAGAGCCAAATGTGTTGCCATAGCATCTTATGGCAGCGACGTATGGGGGTACACTAATGTGTCTTTGCTGAAAGTCCTTGAAAGCAAGTTTTAAGAAACTTACTATCACTCCCCCAGAGTACATCCTCCATAAACATCCATGAAGAATTAGGGATTGGGTATCTAGAAGGCCCATTGATGCACAGTCCTCGGTCCTCTGGATCTCAGGGTGGGTTCGCCCAGCTAAGCATTTTAATTGCTCTATTTTAAAAGACTGTTTGGCCCTTGATCGTGCAGTTAGTATTCCATGGATCAGATGTATTAAGGCTGGCTTTATTAGGGTAGGGCGCCTGAAATGTTCAATCATCCTGAAACTTTAGTTGTGGAGGATTATTTTTGGACCAAAAAAGCCTTTGCAGACTTGAGGGACAACAAGAGAGCTTCACTGACCAAAGATAAATCATACGTAAAAACCTATTTACCTCTGCAGACTACATTATCAATCTCACGTACCTCATGTATGATATATCTGACTTTCACAGATTCCTTTGACACGTTTTCATTTGAACGTAATAAGTCATTTTTTAGCAGTTCCCCATGGTAGCGCCTACAATCATACCCCCAGCCCTTGCAGGTGTAATAATTTCACTTTATTATATTTTGCACTTTCTACTAGAGCATACGAAAGTCTTTCATCTTTCTGCTGTTTACAGATAGACACTTTGCGCAAGTTCACCCTGCGCTTTATTACCCAATGAGTTTATATGTTTTAATTAAGCTCTTTTTCATCAGGGGCTCTCCGTGTGAAAAAGGTGCTATTTAACACATGATGTGAAGTTAATCTTTTTTAGGCAGACACAGTTTCAACTTGTATTTTATTGTGGATATTTTTATCTGTATTTTATTATGTTCTTTTATGGGTTTTGTGAAAGAAGCCGAATAAAGATTGATTGACTATCCAAGCAGACTTCTTCCAGAAGCTAAGATCTACGTTGTTGCATTTATCCTTTACCTATTACATGAGCTGAAGTACTTCTTGCCTATGTGCAGGAAAATCTACAGAAAGGGTCTATCTGATGCTCCCCCTCGTCGGCTGGTGCTCCCATCTTCTTACTACCAAATGCAGAAGGGGAGTAGTATCAAGGCAATGACTAGAGAGAACTCAATGCCATCATAATAAGTAATATATATCCTTCACCACACATCTTAGTCCTGTTAGACCAAATAAAATCAGTCAAGATCTTCTCAAAATTGGATTTAAGTGGTGCCTATAATTTGGTGAGAATCGGGCAGGGAGATGAGTGGAAAAGGGTCTTTAATACCAGATACAGACATTTTGAATATTTAGTTATACCATTTTGTCAGTGTAAAGCCCCTGCAGCATTTCAACACTTTGTCAATTACATTTTTAGAGATGTGTTGGGTTTATATGTTGAAATTCACTGAGTTGGCAATTTTTTCTGAGTCCTTTGAAGAACACTGGAAACATGTCGTGTAAGTGTTGAAAAGGTTATGGAAACACTCCTTATTTGCAAAAGTTGACAAATGTTTTCTTTAAGAATAATGAAGTGATCTTTTTGAGTTCTAAGATCTCTGAAAAGGCAATCTGTTTAGACCAAACCAAAGTCAATGGGATAGGTAGCCTAGCAACAGTAAAAGAATGGCCATCCCACAAATCAGTAAGACAGATTAAACGGTTTCTGGGGATTACCAGTTTTTACAGGCAATTGTACAAGGGTGCTCAGAGATCGTTAGGTCTTTATCACAGCTTACTTATAAGAGGGTCCTGTATAATTGGGGAAGTGAACAGGAAAAGGCATTTCAAAGACTTTCACTAATGTAACCGTTTTGAAACATCCTAATTGTGATTTGCCCTTTATCCTGGCCTCATCAGAAGATCCAGAACGGTACAACCTGCACCATATTCTTTCTCAAAACTATAATGCAACAGAAAATAATTACACTACTTATGATGGAGAACTATTGGCTTTCAAATACTCTTTGGCCAATTGGCAATACTATTTGGATGAGGGTCAGCATTTGATAACAACCTACACTGCAGAACCCTTTTTGCCAACATCAAACCCTCAACCAAGTAGAGTGAATTTCTCAAAGTTCTCTACTACAAAGATGGGGACGTGAATTCCCTGTTGCAGGGCACCCAGGAATTCATAAAATACAAGAGTTGATAAACAGTAAAAAGATTTGCACTAAAATTAAAGGAAAGATTAGAATTTTGCAAAGCAATGTGTCATCTGTACACAAATCAAGGTCCACTGAATGCAACCAATGGGATTGTTGCAGCCCTAGGGCACTTCTTAGCAACTCTGGTAACAGAACTCTATGGAAGATTTCCTAGAGAAGGTAGAGTCCTAAGCAGGAAAATGCATCAGGCTGTAGCTGAGAGGAGATTGTTGACAATTAGGAGCTCGGATTACTGCAGAGGGACAAGGATGCTGTCTGTAGCAGAGAAGGGCTCTACGAGGCTGGATACTGTCCCTGAAAGGACCTGATGAAAAGGATTTGATGCTGTGGAGAAGAACCTAACTGGAGCTGTGGTAGAGTCCATCCCATTAGCGATACCTCTTTGCCAGATTGGCTTGCAGGGAGATCCCATTTTTCTGTTGGTTCTCAGAGTAGTTTTTGCTGAAAATCCCAGGTTTTGGGTTTTGGTAGGAGTACTTTACTTTAGCACCACACCAAGGGCCCTGGACCTGGAGAACACCACTTGGGGGTAGGAATCATTCCAGTAGGGACAAGCAGCAGCAGGCAGGTAAGTTGCAGGTTCTCTAGAGCTTGTTGTGTCACTGTAGCTCACACAAGAGGCCAACCAGCTAGCCCTTGGAGTCACTCTGGTGGTCCTCGGATCAAGGAGCTGGTCAAGTCTTCCTTCCTAAGTCAGTACGGCAGCAGGGCAGTCCTTCCAGCAGCAAGGAACAGGGTAGCAGGGCAGTCCTTTTGAGTCATCCACAGGTGCAGAAGTGATCTGATCTGGGGGCTGAGGATATCGCCTTTTTGGCCCCTGTGCCAGCCTTTGTGTGGGGGAAACAACTGGCTCACTACACTGCCATTCCTGGGTTTAGTTCCCAAATGTCTGGGTGACAAAAAGGTAGTATCAGGTTCCTTTGTGGGTGCTGCAGGCAATTTCTTTGAAATGTAATTAAGTTCTTGGCAATAAGGTACCTCTATGATAGTCAATGGGAGAGGTAGCCTGGCAACAGTGATAAACGACTTTAAGAGTTTTTCACTGTTAGGAGATGTAAAACTTAAATACACATGTCCTACTTTTAAAATACCATGCACCTTGACCTAAGAGCTGTTAGGGCCTACCTTAGGAGTGACTTATAAGATTTTAAAAGGCAGGTGTAGGCCTGGTAAAAGGCTTTTTTTTGGCAGGTCGAAATGGCAGTTTAAAACCGCCCTACAGGCTGCAGTGGTAGGCCTGAGACACATTTTAAAGTGTTACTTTAGTGGGTGGCACAATGAGTGCTGCAGACCCACTAATAGAATTTAATTTGCAGGCCCTGGGGACATTAGGAACCAGTTGTACGAAATACTGATTTTGCATTTCCTAAATAGCAACTCCACCGAGATTCCCTAATACCGATTCCTACAGAGTTTTTGATGGACTCTTCCAGTCCTTGAGAACCCACACAAAATCGGAAGCCTACCAGATCACACACCAAGCTCAACGCCATCCTCTACTAATTCAACAGAGTACGGACTTAATACGCCATCCTCCACATTTCCATTGCGGCATGACCCCCAGTGACATCAACCTTCAACTGAACATATCCCCATAAACACATCTCACTCAGCCTCCTAAAACCCAACTTAACACATCCATATATACACAAAACACCCACTATCAAAGCACTCTACCCAATACATCATGAGTGAGCACAGCACACTCAATCTTCCAGCACTCAACCTAACTTAAGCCCACCGACCAAAGTAGTTGTCTCCACACCAAGGGCAGGGCTGGGTCAACTCCCCCCTTGCACAAGCCAACCCAGCTAAATCCCCTCAACCATCCCTACAAATAGAACCTCACCAATATGAAGTTGGTTCCCCAACAAGTACTTACCTCAATGGGAATCCCACACAGCACCACTCATGCCCCATCAAGTCTTAGGGGAATGGCAGTCCATGAAATAATATTCTACACTAAAGGCAACATCCTAATCTTGCCATTAACCGGACCCAAAGCCATTTATGCACCCATCTAGAATGTCAGTCATGCATTTATCTGGCAAGATAACACGCTCTCCACAGAGAGTACCCAAATCAAGCATCAGAAAACTGAATGTTCCCACCCCATCAGCAGTCAAACAGACAGAAAGTACAGATAAGGCACTCCCTGATCCAATCTCTCTGATCCCTAATCTTGCAAGCTCATCCACAGCCCCAGTGACATTGCTAAAATGCATCTTACACAACTACAGATCCGCAACCAAATATGGCAAAGGCATAGCAGAAGCAATATATATAGTATGAGTTAGGCAAAGCATTACTGACCCATCCATAATTAAATAACTCCTCTTTTACCCATGGATATCCTAGTACCCCAGAATTTCACCAGTAGATCACTCACTTAGAGAAGGCAGTGGGATAGTTGTCATTCATTGGAACTCCCTCCACATTTATCCCTTCCCTGTAGATAACCTGTCCTCCTGTGGGTAAAACTTCTCACAGCAAACAAGTGACTAGCGAAAATATACCTCATATACCATGCACCAGGGGATAACCAAGTTTTTCTCAAACAAATAATGAAAACAATGACAGTATATATTTCACGCTTCACCCAACGCCATCTTTCTCTGGAATTTCAACCTGCACCGGAATGATGAGGATGACTTATACGTTTCCACACTAAAGAACGTTCTCACTGATCATAGCCTAGTTTAAGCATGGACAAAACCAACACTCTCTAAAGGGGCCACACTGGATTTCATAATATTAAAGGAAGGGGCACTGAACATCTAATACTTCACCAACCAACAAATAAAAAATGAAAAGTAATTTGTTGTCGACTCATCGAGGATTCAGGAAAGTGGCTCAGACATGCACTTCCCTCAATTCCCCCAATGAGAACTGGCAATAACCAAGAGGGCTCAAACTTCCACTCATCCCAAAATGACCAAACATGAGCCCACTTGGTGTGAATTCAAAACCCTCAGGTTCTAAAGGGTCTAGCGGTTATAGCAGCAATGAATTCAACAAACCAATACCATCAACAATCATAAAGGTTCTCCGTCATGTTTTCACCCACTTCTGGACAATGGTCGTAAACTCTTCTCTAATTGGAGGCACAATACCAGACTGTTTAAAGATCAGATAAGTGACACCCCTCTTGAAAAAAACAGGCGCAGACTCGACATATCTAAATAATTTATGACAAGTATCAAACATCCCTTTCCTAGCAAAACAACTGGAAAATTGGGTATTAAACCAACACATTAGCAACTTATAACTACTCGACAAGTTCCAGTCTAATTTTAGACCAGAAAACAGCGCAGAGACCGTCATCATACACATCAGAGATGACACACTCAAATCCTTGACAATAACAAATCATGCCTACTCACCTTCCTCAGTCTTTCTTCAGCATTCAAAATGGTCAACCACAGTAGTTTTCTTTATGTGCTTAAATAAAGAATTGGGCTGTCAGGAATCATACTAAAATGGTTCACCTCTTTTTTATAAAACTGATCACAACATATCTAATTGAGTAGCTCGCTTTTTAACCCATCTCTGCTACAACTGGGTGTCTGTCAAGGATCCACAATCTCCTCAATGCTATCAGCCTCTACATGGAACCGCAGATAGAGATCCTGAAACAAGCTAACCTTGCCTACCACATGTATGTGGAGGACACCCAACAAAAGATATCTTCCTTAGAACATATTATCTATCTCAATGATACTCTACTGGTTGTCATGAAACCACCTTAAATTGAACTCTCTGAAAACTGAATTCCGACTCATCTCTCTCCCCCACAGCTCCCCTCCTTTACAAAAATGGCTCAATCACCATGATGAACTTGACTACACAACTATAATCATCAAATTAACAAAATCCCTGGGGATAACACTTGACAACAATCTCAACATGCAAACCCATATTCACACATTCGCACATCATGCACTTATCTAACTCAGATTCCTAAAGAAGGTGAAACCTTTCATCCCAACATCAGACATCAAAATAAGTACAATCTCTAGTCATATCCAGACTAGACTACAGGGCCACCAAAATCATGACTGGTACAACTAAACAAAATCCTCAGTGCCACAGCAAGACTGCTAATTGGAACAAAGCTCACTGAGTACCTAGCCCACAATCTCACTTTGTCAGGTGGTAGTCACTCCCTAAGAAGCATAGGCTCCCTCCTACTGGCACCAGCAAAGTTTAAAAAGAAAATGTCCTATGCCTGCACTTTCTCTGGCTCAGACCCTAGAATATGGAACTCCCTTCCACCGGAGATCCGGGAGAAATCATCAACCATCACTATCAAAAAGGAGGTAAAAAATATTTTATTTGACAGAATTCTTCTTGGCTGTCAAGACCCGGGGTCTATGCTAACAATACACATCACCAGGAAACATCTCCCAACACTGTAGCCAATAGGGGCATCATTGACATTCCAGTAACAAAGCAATTGGGCAAAGAGATGTTACAAATGAGGTCTTTATATTGTTTATATGGTCCTCTACCGTTACCCCATGGATGGTTATGGGGAGTCATTTTGTGTATATAATTAATTGTTGTTACAAGTAGAAGCATTTTCTCCCCTCGCGCAGCTCCGTCGTTAAGGCACTGCCCCAGCGCCTTCTGGTTCAAGGTAAGTGTTCGAGGCCCTCCTCCATCCACAGGTTCCTGCTTGCGCCTCATCCCTGGTGGTCCAGTGGAAGAGCGTGCTCTTCTGCTGGTCTGCTCTGTGGTTGTCAACTTTTTTCTGTCTTTTTCTGTTTATTCTGTCTTTTTCTGTTTTTCTGTCTTTGCCTTTGTAGTCTGCCTCTGTTTTTCTTGCCTTTTGCCTTCTTCCCGCCGATGCTGCCCCTGCGGCCCCTCCACCCAGCGTGTTCCCGCTCCCGCCTCCGAGCTGCTCTCCCTCACCCGACCCCTACTTAATTGGGCCCAAAGTGCGACAAGGCGAGCAAGACCTCTGACCTCCTGGTCAGGGTAATTGCTCTCCTCTCGTGCAGCTCTGTCATTAAGGCACTGCCCCCACCCACAGGCTCCTGCCTGCGCCTCATCCCTGGTGATCCAGTGGAAGAGCCTGCTCTTCTGCTGGTCCGCTCTGTGGTTGTCAGCCTTGTTATGTTATGTTAAAATGATTTGTAGAGTGCGCGTACACCTGTCAGTTTCTTGGCGCTAAATGTAGGAGTCGCCTGGATCCTGGTAGGTTATTCGTATACCTGGATAAACAGCCAAGTCTTAAGAAGTCTCCTGAAGGTCTAAAAGTCTGTACAGGATCTGAAGTCAAGGGGGAGGGCATTCCAGAATTGGGGGGCCAACACTGCGAATCTACCACTGCCTAGTCTCTTCAGTTTGTAGGTCATTGTGACCAGGAGGTTCAGGTGGGCTGAGCGCAGATTGCGGGCAGGTCTATATCTCTGGATAAGGTTGGAAACAAATTTCGGACAGGAGCCATGCAGAAATTTAAAAATGAAACACCCGATTTTGAAAGTGCAGCTTTGTGTTATGGGAAGCCAGTGTAGCTTCCTCATAAGCGGGAAAGCATGTTGCCATCTGGGCTGATGGAAAATAAGTCTGGCTGCCTGATTTTGCACCAGTTGCAGTCTTTTGACTAGATATGACGGAAGACCAAAACAAAGTGAATTGGCATAGTCAATATGAGAAATGACCAAAGATAAGACAGCCTGAACCAACACTTCCCTAATGAGGAGTCTGCTGATTTTCCTTATCTTCCGAAGCCAGAATAAGCAGGTTGAGACTACCGTCCCAATCTGGGACTTCATGAATAGGTCACAGTTGATTGTAACCCTTGGCTGAAGAAGATGGAGCTGGGGGACAACCCAGTTCGATTGGCCAGAAATTAGGGCTCCAAGGGTTCCGGACAGCACCTATCAAGATCAGTTCAGTTTTATCCGGATTTAGCTTTATGTGGTTACTGTTTATCCAGTTGCGTATAGGCAGCAAAGAGGACTGGAAATTGAGAATAGAATCAGAAGTGTTGTCAATGGTAAAGATCAGTTGCAGGTCATCAGCATAATTAAACGTGCACACATTTCTTTCTTCTTAGGGACAGAATCAAAGGGAGTAGGTACAGATTGAACAGGTGCGTGGATAGTGAGGATCCCTGTTGCACCCCGCAAGTTGATTTAACATTATGTGCTGTGAAGTGGGAGAGGCGGACAGACTGGGATCAGCCCTCCAAAAAGGACGTAATCTATCTGAGAGCCGGACCATGGAATCCTGCGTCCCTGGCACGGTCAACCAGAATTCAATGGTCGACCGTGTTGAGGCCCTCCTCCATCCACAGGTTCCTGCCTGCACCTCATCCCTGGTGGTCCAGTGGAAGAACCTGCTCTTCTGCTGGTCCGCTCTGTGGTTGTCAGCCTCTTTCTGTCTTTTTCTGTTTTTCTGTTTATTCTGTCTTTTTCTGTCTTTGCCTTTGTAATCTGCCTTTTTTGCTTTTATTTTTGCCTCTGTCTTTCTTGCCTTTTGCCTTCTTCCTGCCGCTGCTGCCTCTGCGGTCCCCTCCCCCCAGTGTGTTTCCGCTCCCACCTTCCGCCTCCCAGCTGCTCTCCCTCCCCTGACCCCTACTTATAGGCGGCCGCTGCACGACAAGGTGAGCAAGACCTCTGACCTCCTGGTCAGGTTAATTGCCCTCCCCTCGTTCAGCTCTGTCATTAAGGCACTTCCCCAGCACCTTCTGGTCCCAGGTAGGTGTTCCAGGCCTCTCTCCACCCGCAGACTCCTGCCTGCGCCTCATCCCTGGTGGACCAGTGGAAGAGCCTGCTCTTCTGCTGGTCCGCTCTGTGGTTGTAGGCCTTTTTCGGTATTTTTCTGTTTTTCTGTCTTTGCAATCTGCCTTTTTTGCCTTTATTTTTGCCTCTGTTTTTCTTGCCTTTTGCCTCCTTCCCACTGCTGATGCCCCCGCGGCCCCTACCCCCAGCGTGTTCCCGCTCCCGCCTCCCAGCTGCTCTCCCTCCCCCGACCCCTACTTAATGGTGGCCGCTGCACAGCCACACACAGCGGGCCTCTGCGTGTCAAAGGCAAGCCTGTCTGTGCCAGTCTGCAACCCGACCACGACCAGCGCCAGGGACCCTGGTCCCTCGACCCCCTGCCGCTATGACCATAGCACTCTCCATGCTCTAAATACCTGGACGAAACATCAACTTCCAGCTCTCAACGCCAAGCAACTCCTGAGGCCCATTCCTTCACCCATCTCCAGACCAAGACAGCCACCTCCAACCCACCGGATGCCAGCGTACACAAACCCCTGAGCTGCATCTTCCTCAACGAGTGCTCCCTGCACAGACTTCAGTAGAAGTTTGGGACCTCCTCAACACTCACTCGCCTGACGTCGCCTTCCTCACAGAGACTTGGACCAACGTCAGCTCTGCACCCGACATCACAACCGCCATCCCCGACGGATACAAGATCCCGAGGAAAGACTGTGAGGAGGCCTCGCCATCATTCACAAAAGCTCCCTCCGACTTACAACCTCCAACTCAGATGATGCCTCATCCCCCATGGAACTCATCCACTTCCAGATCCAGCCCAACCCCAGCTCAACCCCAGAACGACACTCCGCGGAACACTCGCCTACAGACTGCCCAGACCCCACTCCCCGTTCACCAACGCCATCGCAGACTACATTGCTGCCCACGCCCTCACCTCCACAGACTACATACTGCTCAGAGACCTGAACTTCCACCTAGACAACCTCAGCGACCTCAACACCACCTCCCTCCTAGAGAATCTTGCCAACATTGAACTGAAGCAACTCGTCTCCACCTCCACCCACATGGCAGGACACAATATCGACCCCATCTTCACACCACACAACCTCTCTGGACATACCACCACTGCGTCCATTTCTCCTTCTCGAAACCCACCACACACAAGCTCATGCCACGCCTCCCACGCAGAAAATGGAGCAAAATAACCAAAGAAAACCTCACCTCCACCCTCAGCTGCACTCCTCCCCCTACCACGACAGACGCCAACACAGCAGCAAATGACCTCCACCAATGAATCGCCAACTGCGCCAACACTCTCGCCCCCCTCCAGAACTCCGCCAGACAGCACAACGCGAAATCCACCTGGTTCACCACGGACCTCCGAGAATCCAAGCGCTCATGCCGACGACTGGAGAAAGTGTGGAGAAACAGCAAACCCCAGAAGCACACTCCGCCTACAAGGCCACCACCACAGCACACCACCAACTCATCAAATCTACTAAGTGAAACTTCATTCAGGACAGGATCCGCTCCAACACCCACAACTCCAAGGAACTCTTCGCCGGGGGGCGCTAGGTGGCGCACAACCGTAATGGCCACTCCACTGTGAGGCTCCGGTGGCTCGGCCTCATAATCCTGCAATTCTCCTTCAGATACCGGGAGAAAACAATCTACAACGCCTGCCACGGGTGCGGCAGGATCGCCTCCAGCTCCGGTGTCAATTTCAGCCCTCTCCGACATCGGAAACCTCCGCTAATGTGCACACTTGGCTGAGGCGGGGGACGGGCGCGAGACTACGAGGTGCCCCTGCAGCTGAATCTGTCACGCAAGGCCCCAGCTGCACACATGGTGCTGGGCCGAGACCTGGAGGGTTTCCTACCGCCGCCGCTCAAGAGCTGCTCCTCCCGCATTTGACATCGGACCCATAGCACATCGGAGTGCTTGAGATACATTCCACCCCCTGCTGCACAGGTGCCTGCTTTGTGGAGACGACAAGGAGGAGAGCTCCCCGGGACCGACCGGGGCTCACACGGTGAGGGTGCAGTGCAGCTGATTCTGTGAGGCGCGGCCTGGGGGCGGACTGGAGCCCCCCCGGCGTCTGTCCTACGTCTGCCCAATTGGAGGTGCCGCTCCCCATTGGATGCTAAGTGGAGGTTTAGGCGCGCTGTTACACCGGCCCCATTGACATACTGAGTAGCGGACTTTGTTTGCGGCCTGCATTGGTGGTGGGGGCGCTACCTCGGCGAATTGCCGCCTTTCCACCCCTCTTATCACCGTCGGACCCCATGAGCGATCTGAGGTGCGCTCTGTGCAACTCCTATGGCAGGATATAGCAAGCATCATAGGACACTGTATTGTCATAGGACTCTGAGTCACGTCCCTGCCATAATTCTTCTACCTTGCACTGGAGGCGCCTGCTTTGTCTACCGACCAGACTACCGGACGCCCCACTGGCGGGGCCTCAGGCTTGCCACTTTCTGCTATACCGGATGCATGGTCCTTCGCTATCGCTTCTGTTGTGAAGATGTGTCCACTCCTGCCCGGTACTCTCTGTTCAACATCCAGATATCAACACCACCAACGGTCTCCTAGGATTGCAATCGCTCCTCCGGTGGGGGCGCGGCCCTCCCTCACTATAGCCTTGGGACACTCTTCGTTGCTCAATACACTACTGGGATCAAACGAGGTGCAGGACGCGCTCCCAAACGCAATTCCCCAATGCCTTCAAATCGCTGACATGGGTAAGCCAGAAGGACGACAATCCAAACTTGTCTTTGACGCAAGGAAGACGGTTACCCGTTCAAACGCAGAGGAGCAGGCCCAAACCATTGAGGATCCTACTCAAGCACAACCTTCTGCTTCTGGAGACGAGGTGAAAACGCTATTACTGGCAATGCAACAGAGTCTCACAGCTTTGTCGAGCAAGATGGACACGATGAATAGTCGTCTAGACTTCTTAGTGCTGAAGGTAGACAAACATGACGAACAAATTAAGGAGGCGGAAAGAAGGATCTCAGATACGGAAGACACCACGTCTCAAATGCAGCAACAAATGACGCAGATGGACAAGCTCCTGAAAGTAATAGCCTCTAAAAACGAAGATTTGGAGGCCAGAAGTCGCAGAAATAACATACGCGTCAAAGGCATTTCGGAGTCCACAAACACTGGGCGTATGGAAGACTACATTGAACGCCTCCTACGCGACATCTTTGGGGCGAGCGCCTTCTCTTCTCACCTGACCGTGGAGCGGGCGCATCGGTCGCTTGGTCCTCGTCCTCCTCCGGGCAGCGCCCCGCGACCTATAAACGCGCGCCTCCTTAACTACCGCGACCGAGACACTGCACTCCGACTGGCACGAGAGCAGAAAACATTGACATACGACGGCATGGACTTCACCATATATCCTGACTTCACTGTGGCGGTCCAGGAGGCTCGCCGTAAGTTCCTTGCAGTGAAGCAGAAGCTACGCAAGGCGCAAATTGACTTTGCACTTCTATACCCAGCGCGCCTGAGGGTTACCCACCAGGGCAAGCAGAGCGTGTTTGTGAACCTGCAACACGTGGAAGAGTTCCTCAGACGCATCAGTCGACAGTCGCCTCGCAAGAATCCCGATGAGCATTCCTCACGATCTCATTCTCCGGATGCTGGAGGCCCCTCGGAAAAGTGACAATAGATGGAACATTCCGCCACACCTAACCCTTTATAACACGAGCTGTTACTCTACTATCCTATGTTTTTTTTGCCCTAAAAGTAGTGGAACAATGCTGTCCTCCTGCTGGCGGTATAGACTGGAAGCTACTTGTCGTCGACAGCTAAGTGTACCTTGCACCTCCGGTGCTTTTTTCTTGATATTTGGTGGGATACATATATGACTTTGACATTTGTACTTCTTTCTTCACGGTGTAGTGCTGAGCACCCTCGCACTGACTTTCCATGTGCACCCCCGCTGCCATGGCGGAGGGACGTGGGCACTGGAGAGACGGGAGGTGACTGTGGCCCACCTGCGATTCCCCTCTTATGGGTGATCCCCCTCAAGACTCTCTTCTACGTTGGCCCTGTGTGGCCTGTTCTGACCAGCTTGGGTATTGTTGGGCACAGGGTGGGAATTGTCATTCCGGCATGATTGGGGTGCTGTTGTGGGAGGGCTGGGGGGAGGGGGGCATTGAGTTTACAGTCACGTTCGATGTTAATGGTATAGCAGCATCACGACGAACAGACACATGGTACCATCACACTTCTTACACGCAGTTCATAGAGAGCACGCAGTTATTTATAGCACACCTCTGGTACCTATGGCTGAAGTGACAGCGCACTAGAGCTTACAAATTGCCACTTGGAATGTGCGAGGGCTGGGGGACACGCGAAAGCGGCGCCAGCTGTTAGCATACTTAGATAGGCATCAGGTACATATAGCACTACTTCAACAAACGCATATTAATCCCTTGCAGCCCACCACATTTGTCACGAAATGGGCAGACCACCGGCTATTCTCATCGTACTCTTCCTACGCCAGAGGCACGGCTATAATTATAAAAAAGCAGACTCCGTTTGCCTTGGCAGGGACAATGCTTGATCCAAATGGGAGGTACTCCATTGCTTGGGGGCGACTGGGTACAGATTCCATTACTCTGGTAAGCTGTTATGGCCCAAACGTGGATGCTCCTGAGTTTTTCGCTGTGTTATGGGGAAAAACTTTAGACGTAGGTTCTACTCACATAATATGGGGTGGAGACTTTAACGTAGCGCTGAACCCAGCCAATGATAGATCTAATCCTTCGCCACATCACTATACTAGGTCATATCATACGCTGCAGAACATTATGGTGGAGAATGGGCTACTGGATGCCTGGCGTCACCTTCACCCACACACACGGGAAGGTACACACTTCACAACACAAGCTGCCACATGGGCCCGTTTAGATTATTGCTTATTATCTTGTGGACTAGGCCACTTGATAAAAGATGTCACGCATCTGGCCAGAACATATTCCGACCACTCCCTGGTTAAACTCACAATTGCTCCACCTGGGTATAATAAGCCGCAACGCACTTGGAGATTACAGCCCCTAACGCTACTTGATACAGTCTTTCACAGCAAATTGGGAGAGGAAATACAAGACTTCTTCCGTCGCAATAGGGACTCTGTAGATGCTGTGGAAACTATCTGGGAAGCCTTCAAGGTGACAGTCCGGGCGTTCTGCATCTCTAAAGGTTCTGGAGTCCTCAGAGATATACAGGGTACACTCAGACGGTTGGAGGCAGAACTTAAGGCCCTGGAGTACCAGCTGAACACGGGGGCGGTAAAGAGGTCCAACATGCATTCCGGGACAAGCTGTCGGAATACACAGAGACTGCAGAAAGGGAAACAAAATTTAGAGGGAAACACTGGGTTGCCCGACGCTACGGAGAGGGAGAGCGCCCTGGGAAGGCCCTAGCCGAAACTATACGCCGTCCGCGCTTCTCCAATTATGTATTGGAGATCACTGGTCCTGGAGAGATATTACACCGTGACACTGCGGACATACTTACGACATTCACAGCACACTATTCGGAGCTTTACACATTACAGTGGAGGGATCATTTTGAACTTGACATCTTTCTGGGGGACGTTGCCCTTGGGTGGCTGGGGGACTCCCAGAGGGAGTTTCTGAGTGCTCCCTTTGAGTTGGATGAAATCCGGGAGGCCATCATGCAGATGCAGTCAGGGAAGGCTCCAGGGCTCGACGGGCTGCCTGTTGAGTTTTATAAATCTTACATTGATCTGATGGCCCCGATATTAAAAGAATTATATGAAGAATCGTCAGAGGCTGGTACACTTCCCCCCTTCAATGAGGGAGGCACTCATCACGTCTCTGCTTAAACCTGGGAAACCTTCTATACACTGTGATTCCTATCGTCCATTGTCCCTCATTAATTGCGACGCCAAAATACTGGCAAAAGTTATCGCAAACCGCTTGGCTCTATTAATGGAAAAATTGGTGCTCCCTGACCAAGCGGGCTTTGTCCCAGGCAGAGCGACTACACATAACCTCCGTACTTTATTTTCCATTCTGCAGAACGTTGCTCCGGACCTGCCGCTGGCGGCGGTCTTTTTGGATGCAACTAAAGCGTTCGACTCTGTAGAGTGGGATTATCTACTCGGGGTTATGCAGCGCATGGGGTTCCCTCCTTTGTTCCTATCCTGGATACGACTGCTGTATCATCTCCTGACAGCGAGAGTTTTAATAAATGGTCAGCTATCGGACGCATTCCCCATATCCAGAGGCACGCGGCAAGGGTGCCCGCTCTCGCCTCTACTGTTCGTGCTCGCAATCGAGCCCTTGGCATCCAAATTAAGACAACACCACCAAGATAAAGCTTTGAGATGCCACTCACGGCACATACTCATATCTTTGTATGCGGACGACATAACCCTCTATGTAAGGAATCCGCAGGATAATTTAAACCCCCTCCTGCGCGAATTCATAATTTTTGGGAAACTTTCTGGGATACATATAAATTGGGGGAAGTCGCAACTATTTCCTTTAACACCTGCAGCCTCACAATTCCCACTGGACTTCCCACTGGAATGGTGTGACACTGAAATACGCTATCTTGGTGTAGTAATATCTAGGGACAGGGATGAGTTGATGTGACTCAACTATGGTACTGCCATAACTCGTATTGCAGACAATGTCACTAGGTGGATCTCTCTGCCACTATCCATGGTAGGGCGAACAGCCTTGATTAAAATGGTGGTCCTCCCACAACTTCTTTACCTATTCTCAAATATCCCATATTATCCTGGTCGCCACTTCTTCCAGGCGCTCCGATCAGACATGATACAACTGATATGAGGGGGCAGACAACCGCGGTTACAATGGAAAGGGCTTACACAGACATATGCTCAGGGAGGATTTGACATACCAGATTTTGAATTGTACTACATATGTGCGCAGGCCCACTACGTTTTCTATTGGTTCCATCCTCCTAGATATATGCCACAGATCGTAGCAGGGCACTGGCTAGCGGATCCCATTCCATTGGAGGGCATGCTAAATACATCCCCCCGCACAAGTGACACTGCGCCCACTACGATTACATGTACAGTGGACGCTTGGCATCGCATTCTGACTCTCCTTCAGGGTTCAATATTATACTCGCCGCTCCTCCCACTCTCCTATCACCCGCGCATGCCATTGCTCCAAGAAGTAGGGTTCCTCAAACTCTGTGAGCGCACAGGGATTTCCACATGGGGGGATCTCTACCACAATGGGACATTTCGTACCTCTGAGCAATTCTTCCAGGGGCTGCAACCCTCCTCGCTAGATGTTTTCCTCTATGTCCGGCTCCATCAAGGCCTACGATCCATCACCCCAGAGTTTCCTCATGAACCTCCTACATTTGCTCCCTTACACATGCTGCTTCGAGCTACCTCGCCGGGACATTTGGTTTCCATGCTTTATCACGCTATACGCACGCAAAGGGTGGAACCTCCCTGCTCGTCTAGAGCTAAGTGGAACTTGGAATTAGGGTATGATATGACAGATGATCAATGGACCTACTGCTGCCTCCAAACGGAACAGATAACTGCATGTGCTAGGCTGCGTATTACACATTACAAATTCCTGCAACGGCTATATTATACCCCTGCTAAGATGTTTCGATTTAATTTGAGTGCCACAGACTGTTGTGCGAGATGTGGCAGCTCCCAGGGCTGACTTTTTACACCTGGCCTGGGATTGCCCACGAGTGAGTGAGTATTGGACCCAGGTCCTTGATGCATTAGACCAGATGGGTTCTATTACTTTGGAACGCACGCCCTTAACAGCATTGTTAGGTTACACTAAACTTATTCCCAAGACATGTCGCAAATTTCTCGCCCTCGCATTGTTGTTAGCTAAGCGCAGAGTGGCTTGCAGATGGGGGCGGGGAAGGGCACCAAAATTCAAGGAGTGGCTCGATGATTTGATCTAT
Source organism: Calotriton arnoldi (assembly GCA_963921515.1). Lineage (NCBI taxonomy): Eukaryota > Metazoa > Chordata > Amphibia > Caudata > Salamandridae > Calotriton > Calotriton arnoldi. The sequence continues at coordinate 109,959 of CAWUFW010020378.1, forward strand.
TGCCAAGACCAATTAACTTTGTATGCTGAGACACTGCCAAGGGCCTCGCAGCCACGGAATATATGGACTCCCCTACAGGGTTACCTTCTTGCCCGCTCAACAGCCTCCCCAACCGCCATGCCAGAGGAAGTGGCGCAGTAGGAGTCTTCTTGTTTTTCTTGCTGTAGCATTCTGGTACCAGTTGGGCACTGAGGCCGAGTTTATTACTTGCTATGTACCTTATTGTTCTAGTGCGTTCACCATGATGGGTTTCCCGATTTACTATTCACTTGTGATACTATTGGAGCTTCCACGTAGCTGTGGTGTTAACCGGTGCGTTTCTGTTCTTAGCTCAGGGAATGATGCTTATGTTGCCAAATGGGTGCCTTTAACTTGCTATGTAAAGAGCAGTCGGAATGACAGCATGAGGTGCTGGATACCCACCTCAGCTAAAAGTACTGTATATCACGTGCTTACATATGTCAAGATGCCAATGATTCAACTTTTTATGTTTACCATGACTGATGATTGCTGCTATGAATTGTTTTTGTGATTTACTTGTTGTAAAAATAATTTAAAAAAAAAAAAACTCTTCGCCATCATACAAGAATTCACCAGACCCCACAGCGAAACTACCAACGTCCCTCCCTCCCAAGACCTCTGCAACACATTCAGCTCCTTCTTCCACAACAAGATCAGGACGCTCTACGACAATTTCGACGTACAAGACCATGGCACCGACCCTACACCCTCCACCAGCGACGTCAGCCAGCCGAACCTCCTCTCCTGGACCCCTGTCACCACAGAAGACACTGCAAAGACTATGAAAAGCATCCACTCCGGAGCACCCACTGACCCCTGCCCACCGCACATCTTCCACAGGGACGCCACTGCCATCGAACCCGAACTACGATGGACAATCAACTGCGCCCTTGAAAAAGTCACGTTCCCCGATGACTGGAAATGCGCCTTAGTTAAACCACTCCTCAAGAAGCCCTCCGCAGACCCGACTGAATTCAAGAACTACAGGCCCATCTCTCTTCTCCCCTTCGCCGCCAAAGTCATCGAGAAAGTCGTCAACACCCAGCTAACGCACTTCATAGAAACCATCAACATCCTCGACTACTCTCAATCCGGATTCCATAACAACCACAGCACCTAGACTGCCCTCATAGCCGCCACCGATCAGATGCGCACCCTCCTCGATCAAGGCCACACTGCAGCCCTCATCCTACTAGACCTCTCAGCAGTCTTCAACACTGTCTCCCACTGCACACTAGCCACCAGACTCCACGATGCTGGTATCCAGTGGAACTGCCTTAGACTGGATTCGATCTTTTCTCTCAGGCAAAACACAAAGAATAAGACTCCCACCCTTCTTCTCTGATCCCACAGACATCAGATGTGAAGTACCCCAAGGATCCTCCCTCAGCCCCACGCTCTTCAACATCTACATGGCCCCCCTCGCAACCATCGTCAGAAAATACGGACTCAACATAGTATCTTATGCCGACGACACCCAGCTCATCCTCTCCCTCACGAAGGAACCCAACATCACCAGGCACAGTTTCCAAGAAGGAATGAAGGACGTTGCATTGTGGAAGAGCAGCAGCTGCCTGAAGCTCAACTCGGAGAAAACGGAAGTCCCCATCCTCGGTTGCATCCCTTCCGCATGGGACAACATCTGGTGGTCCCCCACCCTTGGAAACCCACCCACCCCTACGGGCCGCGCCCGCAACCTCGGCACCATACTCGACTCCTCACTCACCATGAACTATCAGATCAACGCCGTATCCTCTACTTGCTTCAACACCCTCCGCATACTCCACAAGACCTTCAAATGGACCCCCGACTCCAGGAAGACAGTCACCCACGCACTCATCACCAGCAGACTGGACTACAGAGACGCCCTCTACGCCGGAATCAACAAAACACTCCTTTGTAAACTCCAGACTGTCCAGAATGCCGCAGCCAGGCTTGTCCTCAGCATCCCATGACATGACCACATCATCCAGCACCTCTGCAACCTCCACTGGCTCCCAGTCGAAAAAAGAATAACTTTCAAACTGCTCACTCACGCCTACAAAGCCCCCAATACCTCAATGAAAGAATCTCCTTCCACGCCCCCAAGAGAAACCTACGCTCCATCAACCTAGCCCTAGCCATGGTCTGCCGCATCCATAGGGCCAAAACGGGTGGCAGATCCTTCTCCTACATCGTGGCCAAGATCTGGAATAAACTCCCCCTCAGCATCAGACGAAGCCCGACACTGCACCTATTCAGAAAGGACCTCAGGACCTGGCTCTTCAGATGACCACAGATCTGCCCGCACCCCTCCCCCCCAGCTCCTTGAGACCCTCACAGGTGAGTAGTGTGCTGTATAAATCCCTGTTGATTGATTTTGCCTATGTTGTAGTGGCCTTTTCGCTGTACCATGCTCTGATATCTTTGGGTCATGTTTATGCTTTATAAAAGTATGCATATAAAACATAAAAAAAGATTTGAGCAGGTTTAAGATAAAAAGGACAATTAGAATAGCCAGAAAAAGGTCACAAACAATAAGATTCATAGTGTTTAAGACAGAACATTGTATCAGTATTGGCTTCTGTAAACCCTCCAATAGCAGTATTCCTACTCAAAAGAAAAATCCCCAAAGATAATGATATGGCAGAAGGCACTAAACAATCATTGCCAACTAAAAGCGGCTTGAATATCCAGTATAATTATCCAAGGGCAGTAACAACTTCACAAGAGCAACAATAAACAATCAAATCACCTAGATAAAGGTCTGGAAGTAGGGGAAGAAAGAGATGATACAATTGGGAAATATTTGTACCCCATGGGAGAAACCACAATGAAAAGCGGATTGATCGCAAGCTGTTTGCTTATTGAAGAACTATTCTCAGTAAAGGAAAATGACTTTATTAATTTAAAAGTATTACATATTTTTCCTAATTGGCAAAGAATAACTTCAAAGGACAACAGTGGCAAGTGTCTCAAAAGACCAACATTGTATTAAAAATGGAATAAAGATACTGTAGACTTTCAATCATGTATCATTGGAGATAAAATCCTAAAATCTGCAGATGACCTAAGAAGGTATAGGATAGATATATTTGCAATACTGATAAATTCACAAGTGCACAAATTACAGTGATATGATTTCATTACAGAAGGGAATTACATCCCTACTTTCAAATTAAAAATGGGCATCTAATAGTGAGGAACACGTTCCAACCCCTGGTGAATATGAATCACAGGATCATCATTACTAAGGAAGATATAGAAAGATTTATCAGTGCAGATGAATACAGTAACAAAATCGTAGACATTGTTGAAGCTGACTGAATCTGTATCCCGGCATCATTAAATCAGGACTGCCAGTCCAGAAGCTGTACAAACTCTATTAAAAGTCAAATTAGTATTATGATATGAAACACTACGGGGGGGAAATACCAGTTGAAAGAACTTGAAATGAGATCTCAAAAGGTATACAAATAATATCCTTGCAGGAAACCTGAGAAACTGAAAATATCAGTTGTAATAATTATAAAGCCTTCCAGATGTATTCGCCCAAAGGGAAATAAGAATGTCCTTCAGGTGGAATGATGATTCTTGCTCAACACTATTAACTAGTAAGGTGACAAGAGTTTTCATGAGTCATAACAGTTTTCTAACAGTAGTAATATGTGATCTAAGAATCAGAAATAGTTGTCGTTCAGCTGAATTGTATAGTAATGATAAATGCATGTATTGCATTCAGGATTTATTTTAACAAGTATTTAAGATCCTTAGTACTATTTTAACAAGCATTTATTATCCCTAGTCACCCTCATATAGGAAAGTGAGGGAAAATACAGCAACTTTATAACTGTGATGTTAGGGGACATAAATGTGAGGATACAGATGGTGAACTAGGAAGATCTTCTTTATTTCAACTAGGAAGAAGCCATTGGTATCCCCATCCAAATCCCCAAAATGGCAAAACCAAGTAAAAGAGGCAAATATTTTGATGGAATTTGTAAAAGCTTCAACTTAATAGTCAGCAAGGGAAGGTAGCCTAGTGACCAGCTATAGTCAATATAGCACACTGACTGACTATGCAGTAATTTCAAACAAATGTCATCCTGAAATAAAGGTAGTGGCTATAGACCTCTACAAAGAACAATGAAGATAGATAAGAATTTGCATGGAAAGAAGGCTTTAATCATGTGGTCAAAAATCATAACAAGATTTACTGTTCAGCTACAATAAACCAATTATGCTCTAAAGAAATATTATATTTTATTGAAGAAATAAAACCAACATCTCAAGACAAATGGTGCTGAAGTGCTATATTGATTTTGCAATTGACCTTAAAAACCTCTAAATAGGCAAATGCAATTTGATGAAGACTAAAGCACAACAGATCATTGAGAATAATAAAAAAACAGCCATCAAAAAAGTATTGATAAGGCAAACTCATGAATCATTCAAACTGGAAATGAGCATGAGAGATGTTAAAATAAAGGAACATAGAAAACAGTATGCGAAAAATGTAATATAAAGAAAGGGAATTTTTTTTGTACTGATGAGATACTAGTAGTATAACATACGAAAACCAATACATTCTGGTGCTAATTGAGAACATTCATGGGCAAAAGACAAAGAATAAACCCCCCACCAGTGGAAGAAAACAATTTGTTCACTTACGTAACAAATCTATAGAAGCTAAATACTGAAAAGACTAAGAGATATGCAGCTGAGGGAAGACTGGTAAACACAGCTGAGATTGAACTAAGTGTAACAGGAATTCATTGTAAGCTTACAACAACCAACTGAAAAAGAGCTTGAAGATTATCTAAAATCTATAATTTCCTCCCATGCCCAGGGACCAAACAGCATAAGTGCAAGCATATTAAATTACAATCAGATCTTTGAACTTCTATTTTAGAATGGGCAATTAATGTAGTCCTAAAAAGCAATACCATCCTAGATTCTTGGAGAAGTTGACGTATACCTATCCATTAGAAAGGTGATCAGTCCTAATCAGAAAATTGTCAAATGATTAGTTTAAGAGAAATATCAGTGTAAGAAAGTGAATTATTAATTGAGGTATGTGGTAGGTAACCATCAGTAATAAAGTCACTAACCTGTTTGGTCCAGTCAAAGGTTTCAGTAATTTAATCCTGAGATCAGCCTATGGTAGCCAGAGATGACAGGCTTAACTTAACCCATTCGATGCTCATGACGAGCTCAGCTCGTCATGCTGCGCGGTCGGGCTGTGCGCATGATGAGCTGAGCTCGTCACGACCCCGCCCGTGATCGGAATGTCCAGCACCTGGGCGGAATTCTGATCGCGGTGAAGCGGTTAAAGAAAAGCTGTAAAGCATTTAGAAGTATGAAAACCTTTAAAATTCAAAGACACAACACAATAAAAATCCCACTTCAATTTATAGAAAAAGTTAAAGCAATTCAATAAGCAAAATGACACCAAAATGACAAACTTTAATCTGGGGAGTGAGAGATATGAATTTTTAAAGATTTAAGTGGAAAAAGAACCAAAAACTAGGCCTGTGAGTAATTTTAATTACACCGGAATAATCAGAGTAGTTTAAAACATTTGGCATTACTCTTTTGATGTAAAATTACTGAAATTACACACACTCAAGAGTAATTTCAGGTAAAAATCCTACATCAGGAGCACAGGAATAGCAAACTTTGAAAAACACGAGCAGCTGCTGGCTGCTGCTTTCATGACCTGTTGCATTTAGTGCTATTTATTTAGTGCACAATGCATCCTCTGGCCCATTTTGGAGAGAAGGGTGCATTTTACACTAAAAAAATTGATTATTCTTCTTGCGAAATTATGAGTAATTCAGTGTATTTTTGTTGTAATTACACATGATTACGCTAGAGGCGATTAGGCAAGTTACGCCCACCTCTAACAAAAAACACTCCGCTTCAATGGAAGAATATGGAAGCAGTAGACCAGGACCTAGGTGCGGATTGAGGCCAACTGCGATGGACCCCATGTCAGATACACAAGTGGATTGGTACGGGTGAAAGTCTGGAAGTCAAAAAGTTCTAAGTACCACTTTGTTGGAAGAACAATGTTGAAATTTCTTCAAAGTCCAAAGCAGTAATGGATAATTAGTTTTTGAGAAGAAAAACTTTCCTTGACAGGGTCGGAGAAACAATAGCTATGCTTTGATCCTATGGCTTAAAATCTAAAGCAGGTTGATCCCACTGGAGCTTTGGAGATTTCTTGCTGAAAACCTTCTAAGTCCAAATGCAGAATGGGACTTTTTTTATTTTATATTTCTGTTTATTAAATTTTAATGACAGTTAGGCACATGCACAATCCCACATTGTCCCACAATGTCTTTGAGAGTTAATTCAGTTGTACATTTTAATCTTTTCAGCACAGTACAGGTTGTTGTGGTGATCATAAACACACTGCATATCAAGGCTTGCTATACAATTAGTCTATTTCTGGTACCTTCTTTTTGCTATATCACATGGTCAGATTGCAAGTATTGTACAAATGGGCCTCAGAATTCTCTGGGGCGTGAGGCTGCTGGCAGTTCTTCTGTATAAGTTTCAAGTTGTTCCTTACAATATGTCATGTCAGAGATCCACTGTTTGATGTTTGGTGCATATTTGCTTCCCCATTTCATAGCCACGCGCCTCTTGCCTAGTAGTAGGGCTATGGCTAGCAACTTACGACTGGGTAATGATTTTGTTTTACTAAGACCCAATAGGCAGGTTTGTGGGGTGCTGAGGAGTGGCGCAGTGAGTATGGTTCCTAAGGTGCGCATCTGCCATCTGTCCGTAGCCCATATCTGTGAAGTTGTGTTGGAGTATAGTATGCTTGCTGTAAAAATTTTAAGTCGATAATATGTAGTTTGCAGTTAGGTATAAGCAACTGTGTGAGTGCACAGCATTGTCCCCATTCCTCTGTGGATAGAGGTACATCTAGTATGTTGTTCCATTTCGCTAGTGCTTGTTCAGTTTGTCTGTACTGTTCATGTTGAGATGTGTTATAGAGTTTGTTTACAAGGCGTTGGCGTGTGGGTGCTATAAGCAGCACCTGTAGCGCATTATGAATAGGTGGTTCTTGAGGAAATGTAGGGTAGATGTCCTTAATCGCCGCATGCAACCTGAGGTATGCGGCTGGGTGAGTTTTCTCTGACAACACATCCGATGAGGTTCTAAATTGGCCATGTTGGAACATGTCTCCCATTGTATGCGGGACCATTTAATCCAGCAGTTTCTGTGTTTTCTTTTCTTGTGTCGCTGTGATTTTGGGATGGTGTGTTAATGGGATGGCGGGTGCATATACTGGTAGTTTATTAGCCCTGCTTGCGAGTGTATGCCAGGCTGCTATAGTATTGTGTACAGGGTCTATCACTGATCTTGGGGCTCCCTGTCGTGTTTGTGATATAAGAGCAATTAATGGAGTCGGGTGGGCATTATCCATTTCTACAGCTGCGTGTGGCAGGTAGTTGTGTGGTTGCGTCCAGTAATGTGCATGTTGTGCTTGGGCGCAAAGGTAATAAAGATGTAAATCTAGGGCTCCGACACCACCCTGGGAGTAAGGGCTTGTGAGCTCCTTCCAGCCAAATCTGGGCTGTCGGCCCGCCCATGTAAGGGTGTTCAGGCATGATCGTAGTTTCGTGAAAAACTGTTGCGTGAGAGCGATAGGCATGTTTAAAAATAGGTACAAGAAACACGGTAGCACTACCATTTTTTGAAGTGCTATTCTGCCTGCTAATAACAAGTGCAGTCAAATCCACCTGGCCACCTGATTTTCTAATTTGGTAATGGCCTTCCCGTAGTTCTCCCGTATCACCTCTTCTGGGTCTCAGGGTATCCAGATGCCCAAGTATTTAACACGGTCGGTTTGCCATTGTAGAGGAAAATCTAATGGGATCTGCTGCATGTAGGGGGTTTATGGGATTTTCACGGATTTAGACCAATTGATGCTCAATCGGAGTATCGTTCAAAGCTTACATATTCTTGAATTAGGGAGTTTAAATTATCTTCTGGATGTCGAGTGTACAGAACCATGTCATCCGCGTATAGTGAGATACTAATAGGTCGTGAGTGGAATTGCAGTGCTGAGTGTGCATATTTTTGATGGATTTTACATGTCAGTGGTTCAAGCGCTAATGTGATTAGTAATGGTGACAGTGGGCACGCTTGCCGAGTTCCTCTGTGAATCTGCAGAGGGTTGGCAGTATTGCCATTAATGCGGAGTCTGGCACAGGGTTCTGTGTACAATAATTTAATCCAGGGAAGGAATGTTTGTGGGAGTCCCATTCTATGGAGGACAGTGAACATAAATGTCCATTCCACCGAGTCGAAAGCTTTGACTGCATCTAAAAGTGTAGCAGGTAATTCTGGATGTAGTTGATGAAATAGCGCAAATATAGTGCGCAGGTTGTGTGTTGTTGACCGCGTTGGAATAAAACCGGATTGGTCTGGTAGTATTAGGCTCTGCATTAGGGGTTGTAGTCTAAGAGCTATTATTTTTGCTAATATTTTGGGACTGTGTTTATAAGTGACAGAGGCCTGTATGATTCACAATAGTCTGGATTTTTCTCTGGTTTAAGTTGTGTTATCAATAGGGTCCCACGTAAAGAGGGAGGAAGTTTGCCTTCCTCATATGCCTGTGTATACATTGTGAGTAGATGAGGGGACAGCAAGTCAATAAATTCTTTATAATATTTGCTTTGGTGACCATCTGCTCCCGGGGCCTTTTTATTCGGCAGGGCTTTTATTGCCTCTTTAATTTCGTCTTCGGCTATGGGCTGCATAAAGTATTCTCTGTAGGCATCAGGCTAGAGCGATGTCGTCTGGGTATGCACTGGTCTTGTCTTCCGAGGTGACCAGCTGTGTAGAGTATAAATGTGTATAGTATTTCACAAATCTCTCTGTTATGGATGGTGTGTCATAGTGTGTCTTTCCTTGTGCATCAGTGATCTACATGATTTGTGTGGGAGTGTAGGAGGTTTGTATCCTAGCTGACAGGGAGCAGCCTGGGCGGCCTCCTTCTCTATAGTTCCGTGCGTTATGCCTACACAAAAGGTACTTTACCTCGCTCTCCACGTACTCCTAATAGTCAGACATTTTGCTTCTAATATTAGCAAGTATTATATTTTTTGTTGTTTGGGCATATTCTTTTTCTAACATCTGGATTTCTTTTTCTATCTTGTTTAATTGTTGGCGTATATCTAGGAGTATACCAGCGTGTTTGCCAATACAGTGTCCTTATATCATTACCTTAAATGCCTCCCAGAGTGTTCGGGCGCTAACGACTGACCCAGAGTTGTGCTAAAAGAAGTCTACTATAGCTTGCTGTATATCAGCCTTATAGACTTGATCCAGCATAGCTGCCACCGGGAAGCGCCATGCAAATTGGCGGGGTGTGTGTGTGGGGAGTGACAGCACTAAATGAACGGATGTATGATCAGATATTGTCTTGGGCATGTGTATTATTGTGCTAACCCCCCATGTCACTATCCAATAATCTATCCTCGACCATGTGTTGAGCGCTGTAGAGGAGCATGTGCCTTCTCACCCCCTCGGGTTTCTCAGTCTCCATAAGTTGGCCATTTCTCTCTCTTCCATACCATCTCTAAGCACTTTAGCCGTGCGCTCGCTGTATTTATCATTGCCTGTCGACCTGTCCATGGCCAGGTCTATACATTTATTAAAGTCCCCACCCCATAGTATCTCTGTCGGCTCTAGCTCATGTAGTTTGGCCCATATTTGTGCAAAAAAAGCTGGGTCATCTGTGTTTGGTCCATATGTATTTACTAATGTAAGTACCGACCCCGCTAAATTTCCCTGGACAATGATGAAGCGACCTTGAGTGTCCATAACTGTATGTAATAGCGTGAATGGGGTGCCTCGTTTTACTGATATCAGTACCCCACAGGCGTACGTTGAGTATGAGGATGCTATACATGTAGATGCCCAGGGGGCGTCCACTCTCATCGCTGTGTCATTTGTAAGGTGTGTTTCCTGAAGGCAGGCAACCTCTATTCCGTGGCGATCAATGTACGCTAGCACTTGTCTGGTCTTTCGTGGGTTATTTAAACCTCTGATGTTCAATGTGAGTAGTGTAAGCGACCTTTGTAGTCAAGTAACTTTTCTCAGAGCATGTGCTGATGCTTGGTAGGTGTCCATTGGTTTTGTATCAGTCGTCTGGTATGTGCCTGTGCCAATAATCGTCATTTAAACCCCTTATCCCACAACGGCCCAAACCCACTCCAGCACCCCAATTGTGCTGGAGACCTTCCCTGTCCGTAACCCCCTACCCTTCCATCCTCCTTGCCCTCCCCACCAATAACTAGTTTAACCCGGTGTGGTGTACACATGAGGGCGGGAGCTGCCAGCCGAAGGCCCGCATATGGAGACTGTGGGGTGGCTGCTTGTCTAGCATTACAGTGCATCAGTGAAATATTATCTATATATCGGAGCTCATCAATTTCACTTGAAGAGTTTTGAAGAGTTCTGTACCCCTGCAACTCTTCGTTGAGTGTTTACAGTGGGGATTGTTATACGGAACTGATATGCATATATTCAGGCTGTGGTAGCGTCCTTTAATTAGAAACAAGTTTCCCCACTTATCTTGTACAGACTCAAGTCAGTGCAGGTGAGGTATGCATCCAGAGATGTTACTCAATGTCCTCTAGTCCTGCAGTTTGATCTGGGTCGTCAGTTTTCCCTCTGGGAGATCTTCGCCAAGTAGTCGCTTTGTCCCGCTGTTGCAGGTATTGCTGTAAAGTCTTCGGATCTCCAAATATTTTCAACTTGCCATCAACTGATATCTTAAGGCATGCCGGGTATAACATGGCATACGTGATATTTAGTTCTTGGAGTTTCTTTTTCACCGGTAGGAATTTCTTCCATGCTTCCTGGACTTGTGCTGTAAAATCCGGGTAAATGGAAATCTCTGTACCTTCATATCTAAGAGACTGCAGTTCTCTTGAGCGGCGCAATGCTGCATCCCTATGTCTATAGTTGAGGAGCTTCGCTATCATAGGATGGGGTATGGTGCCTGAGGGAGAGGTGGCGCCAGCGATCTATGCGCTTTTTTCACTATGAAGAATTCTGAGAAGGATTTTCTTCTGAGTAGGTCTGTGAGAAGCTTTTCTATGAACCTCTCCATGTTGCCCGTATTTGTGGATTCCGCAATTCCCATAATTCTAAGGTTGCTGCGCCGGGAGCACACTTCCAGGTCTTCTGCTTTAGCCTGAAGTAGAGTCAGAGTTTTTTCCATTTTGCTTTTGAGATCCACTGTTGTGTGTTGGGTGTCTTCTGTTTCAGATACCCTGTGTTCTACAGTGTCTAGTCGCTCTGAATGTTTATCCAATCGTTCGGACATACAGTCAACTCGATAAGTGAGAGAGTCCAGTTTACCATCAATGGTATTTTGGGTGGTTTGCATTGTGGTGAGGTCTCCCCCTATCTCCACTTCCTGGGAGGTTGTATTCATGCTCAGGGCTTCCTGGTCTTCACTTTGCAGCCCAGACGACGTGCGCTGTTCAAAGTACAGTTTTGATTGCAGTTTATCTGTTTTCCCCATGGCTATTGTGCGTTAGTTACTGGCAAGTTAGAGATGGCCTTGGCAGCAGTTGGTGGTGCTATAGCGGTAATCTTGATCCAGTGCAGCAATGTTGTGGTAGCGTTGTTCCTGCATAGCCGTGGTTTGTTTCCTATGCGTGCAATGTCTTGGAGCACTCCCTGTTAATTATGCCTGAGGTGCGCGGTTTCAGGGATAATCTGGTGTGGCGATAGTATCTCCAGTATTGATCCCTCTCGGTGGCAGTAAGCTCTGTACCTACTTTCAGCCTGAATTTGGTGTCCTGCACTTCAGGTTTGCAATGATCCAGGCGGCAGTGCAGGCTCGGGTTTTATCCTGCCGGTTATGGCCAGTCACGTATCATGCCTGTCCGGGGTGGTGTTCCCCAGTGAGGAGCCTTCGTGGGTAGGTCCTATGTCTGCTCACCTCCCTGGCTGCTTGGTATCCCCAGACCTCTACTCACTAATCACTGGCTCTGTGCGGTGTGTTTCTGCCTCCAGGGCCAGATGGGGCCTCGCTTGACTCGGCCCTTCCGCAATGATTCTCGCCACATTAGTGCTTCTATCTATGTGGTTGGGTGGCTTTCCCTCTCGTGCCGGTCACCGTGGGCAAGCGCTCACACATAGAAGCCGCTATGCCAGTCACTCAAACAGCCAGGTCTGGTCGTCAGTATCCACTCCCTCCCGGCCTCTGGAGACGTGGATATTAGGCTCTCACCTAAGCTCCAGCCATACGTGGGAGATCCTCAGTATTCGAGCCGTCCGCTTCTGGATGCTTCGTCTGTTTTCTGCCCTTGGTCAGGCAAGGTCAGGCATTTCCTCCATGGCCACAGTTTCTCCGTTCCGCATCTCGGGCCCTCAGTCGCAAGCGCTCTGATCTCCCACTCCAGGCCTCCACCTCCGTCGCTGTCAGACCCAACGGGCCACGCAGCGTATCTTGCGTTTTGCCAGGTATCCGATTTTCTGTGTATCGATCTGAGGTCTGTAGAAACCACGCAGTGCCGCGGCTCTTTCTGCTTTATCCGTGATGGCCTCACACCACCAGTGAGCACCACAGTGGTATCTGTTGATTCTTTGCTCTCCGGTCTGATTTACCGATCCATACCGTGCCACGGGTCTATGAAGGGTATAGGCTACCCATTAGTTCTGTTTTAGCGATATACTGACAGAGGATAATGTAGGATTATTGTAGCGGCCGAAGCAGCGGCCGAAGCAGCGCTCTCATTGAGCGGCCATCATCAGGTTTGGCTAGCTCTGCCCCCCGCCCGCATAATGGGACTTAGTCATTTTTTCAGAGGTATGGGGACCTTTGAGCGGAATGTTCTGAAATCCAATCCAACACTGTTAAACAAGCTCTGCAGGGAATACTTTCAAAAGTTCTCAAACTTCCATCTGGGGCCCAAACAACCACAAGAGTACACTTCAAAGGTGCCAGGTCCTCGGGGAGGTACTTGGAGACTCTCAGGGAGTCAGACAGAGGTCAACAGTAGGGTCTAGTCCAGTCCAGGCCCAGTTATCACTGGTAAACAGGGCAATTCAGAAAAAGGGCCTCTTGCAGCTTGTTGTATCCCTGCAGCGACTCAGGAAGTTAGCCAACTGACCCTTGGAGTCCACCTCTTTGTCCTGACTACAAGTGAGAGCATGTCCATCCTTTCAGGTCTCCTCACAGGTCTCAAACAGCAGGTGCATCCCCATATTTGTTTTCTGTGGGCCCAAAGATTATTCTAGAGATGGTGCCTTGGAGTGCCACATTTAAGGTTTGCACTAGCTGGTGGGTGGGGGTGACTTCTGGACACTCCCTAGCCAATGGGATAAAAGTTCCTGGGTGCTACCCTAACTACTTTGCAGTAGTTCCTCTTTCCCTTACAGCAAACAGGCTCAAATGCCATGTTCCAGTGCAGTGTCAAGACAACCCAAGTCTTCAGCTGCACTAAACATGGGCTCTGAAAAATGGGTGTGTGTATGGGCTGGTGCTATGGAAATCACGAGTGTCCTCTTGCATCTAACAATAAAAATCTAGTTTGAAGCAGACACAGGAGCCATAACACAGCACGAGACAAAGGTCAGGAAGGGTAAAAGCAGGTTCCTTCAGCAAACAGACAGGGGATACACAAGCATTGTATTCTGGTCCCGTTTGACCCCTTTCAGTGTCAAACACTGAAGAAAAAGATTTGCCAGACATCTTTTAAGAAGCCTTGACGAGAGGTTGGAAAAAGCAGAAATTATCAAGTAGGTTTCCTGGCTGGATGGATAATTACTACTAAAACTCGAGGCTGATAATTATGCAATCTAACAAGGTGCCCTTGAGGACTATATCGACCTCTCTAACGCATTTGATTCAGTAGTAGGAATTTTTCCTGGGAGAAGATGATGGCATGGCATGGGTAAAACCATAGATCTATTCTGACTAGAATTACATAGTAATTTGTGGATTAGAATTCAAATAGGTGAAAATGTAGCCATGTCAAAAAATAAGTACATGACCAGATTGAGGTTAGGCTCCACTGTTTCTTTCTATATAGTGGACACTCTGAAAATCCTTAAAGAAGCATGCTGTTTCCCAACGAAACTTGATAAAAAAATATTCAGATTATCTGCTATGCTGACAATACAATCCTGTTTGGTTTAACACCCATCGGGTTGCAAGAAGCTTTAGAAATAGTTGCTGAGTGCTGTAAAAATAATTATTTAAACATTAAAACAACAAAATCAAAAGTAATGGTGTTCTGAAGGAGAAGTGGTAAGCTAATCTTCAGCTGGAAGCTTAACCATCATCCACTTAAAATTGTATCCAGCTACGGTAAGGTGGAAGTGACCTTCTCTAACAACTTCACGTTTGTCCAACGCGTTTATTCATTGTTAGGATGGGCAAATGCACTATCGAGTGCTTTAGGTAAACCGAATGCAAACATGTCCCACAAAAAATCAAGGTATTAAGAGAAACGTATGAGCTAAAAATTGTGAGAATACTACTTTATGGTTGCGATTTGTTTGTCATAAAAGGATTTAAACAGAATCTGTTTTAAGTTCAAAAAGGAAGTTTATTTAGGAAAACAAGTGATACAGTACGATATATTATAAAGGATGTAAAGAAAAGGAAAAGAAGAACATATAATATAAAAATATCATGCAAACATTTCTAGGTTGGAACAATAAAGTAGTAAAACATCAATATGTTAATAAAGCAGTGCATAGCATTTAACAATCATATAACAATATAGTATTAGCCGAAATAAAACAATATAGTATAAGATATTATTAACTAAGATCTGGAATATCATGGAGGTCTAACAACTTCTTGCTGAGCAGGAGGTAAGGAAAAAGAGCGTTTAACACTGCAATCAATAAAGAATGTAACAGGTGACCATAAATTTAAACGCTTTATGGCTAGGTGAACAGGATGAACAAATGCTGTATCCAATCTGTGATGATAACAAACTGCATACACCAAGCCTGGAAAGATACATTCTTAAAATCCTTCCAGTTTTTAGTGATCTGCTGAAAGGCAACTGCTAACAGTAAGTCCACAATCTTTGTATTGGGAATATGATCTTCCCAAATAGGAGACAAACTACCCAGAAATAAATGTGTGATAGAGAAAGGGAAATTGGAGTTGAAGATAGAGTTGATTTGAGCCCAGACAGAAGTCCAGAAATTGTGTACGTGTGGGCAAGTAAAAAGTAGGTGGTTTAAGTCAGCGAATGGGGAGGAGCAAGACCAGACAGTATCCGGTACTGTGACATGCCGTTTATGTAATACAACTGGGTGTATTAGAAGCCTGTTGTAAATGAAAAATAACGTTTGCATGACATTCACCGCTCTAGAAGTTTTCCTAATTTTGGATCATATTTTGTTCCACAGAGAAGATGGCCAATCCACCCCAAAATCCTCCTCTCAAGAAAGTTCAACTTTGGTTTTTGTTCTAACGGAATGTGAGGGACGTAAATGAGTATAAATATTGGAAGCTTTAGGACCGGAGAGTAAAAAAGCACATATGTAATTAACCGGGGGAGGTGTCGGATGAGAGAGAATTTGAGTGTATGTATTTGAAAGAGCTTGTGAGATTAAGTTGTATTTGGAGTGAAAGGAAGGGGGTAAGTGAAAAAGTTGACTAGCTTCAGAGAAAGACGACCTTATTCTGAGAAAATAATTGATGTGTCCAAATTAAGCCTTTGTTTCTCCAAGATTTCCAATAAAAGGGCTTTCCACCAATTAAAATGGAAGTGTTGTGCTATAAAGAGGAATTAAGGAAGGAGTCTAAGTCGGTAGGGGATGCGGTTGGATAAAAGCCCAGAAGTTTGCAGGTATATTTAAGAACAGGAGTAGAAAGAGAAGGAGGTCTACGGGTAAAGGACAGAAACTCTTTAAAAGAGAAGGCGGAAAGAAAGGAACGTTCAAGAATCACCCACAGAGGGCAATCCAATGAGGAATCAGAAAGCCATCTTGAGGCTTGGCGAAGAAGGAAAGACTTATGATAAGTAGGGAAGTCAGGATAATTAACACCGCCTTCTGCTTTTGGCTTTATTAATCGCAACAGGGACATGCAGGTGTTTTTTGTTCCACAAAAAAGATGATAATATAGAATTGATTCTCGTAAAAAAATTTAAGGGAATGGGGACAGGGATATTAGAAATTGTATATAAAACTAACGGGGCCAACATCATTTTGATGGTATCAAGACGACCCCATCAAGAGAGATACAAAGGGTGCCATTTAGTGGTCAGGGAGGAGATTTTATGTAAACATTTCTCCAAGCAAAGAGATAACGTTGTCGAAATTAAAGGGGTAAAATAAAGACCTAAGTATTTAATATGATGTGATTTCCAAGCAAAATTAGAAGAAATGAAATTGTCTTTAAACGTATATTTAGTTAGGGGAAATATTTCACATTTATCCCGATTAAGCTTGTATCCAGAGACAGAAGCAAAAAGTTCCACTTCTTGTATGAATGCAGGGACAATAGATTGTGGTTCAGAGAGAAATAATAATATATCATCAGCATATGCTGCTAATTTAATATGTATGTCTTTAGATTCAAATCCCTTATATATTAACATTTTGGCGAATTCTGGACAGAAAAGGTTCTAGGGATAGATTGAAGAGGAACGGAGATAATGGGCAGCCTTGACGTACCCCCCTTTTTAAGTCAAAATAGGAAGATGAAGTACCATTGACAAAAACGGCTGCTCGAGGATTGGAATATAGAATAGAAATCATAGAGGTAATTTTTAACCAAAACCAAACCACTTCAGTGTGTGAAAAAGGTACGACCAATTAACTCGATCAAAAGCCTTCTCGGCATCTAGTGCTATTGCAGCTAATGAATGAGGTAAATGGGAAGCTTTTGATAAAATATCGAAAAACAGTCGAGTATTATCAGAGATGAGACGACCTTTAACAAAACCAGATTGTTCTGCACCTAATAGTTGAGGGAGGAAGGATTCAAGACGAATAGCCAGGGCTTTAGCAAAAATGTTATAGTCAATATTTACAAGCTAAATGGGTCTGTAATTCTTGCAATATTTCAAATCTTTCCCTTCCTTGGGTATTAGGCATATTAGAGCCTCTAAAAAGGACCCTGAAGATTCTCCTGATTGTGTAAAAAGATTTAAAAGATTGAGTAGCTTGGGAAGAAGGAGGGTAGCGAAGTGGGTGAAAAATTCAACTGTGAACCCATCAGGTCCCGGGGCTTTATCTTTCTTAAGTGATTGTAAGGCGTTAAGGAGCTCTTGTTGTGATAAATCAGTTTCTAAGGGGTCAAAATCAAGTTGAGTGTTGAACGATTTATGGATACCTGAGAGAAATTGTGTAATATCAAAATCTGAAGGTGAGGTCTCAGGAGAGTAAAGTGATTTATAGAAAAGAAGAAATTGATTAAGTATCTCTGGATCCTTAGTTTGTAGTGTGTTGTGTTCATCGAAAATGGCATCAATATCAAACTTATTATGTTTAACTTTTAAGTAGTTTGCCAAAAGCTTGCCAGCTTTGTTCTGACCACCATAGAACTTTGCGCTAGATTTCAACAAATATAGTGAAGCATTATCCGTTGACTCTTTGTTGAATTGAAATTTTGCCTTCATAAGTTGTGAGAGACAAGTTTTGGATTTGGAGGAATAATAGGAGTGTTCTAGTCTCTTTATCTCAGCCAAAAGATCACTGGTTAATTTGCGAGCATTTTTACGTTTTCTAGAGACAAAACCAATGATGAAGTCTCTAGCAGCTGCTTTGAAAGCATCCCAAATAATGGAAAGGGAAGAGTATCAGTTTGATTTAAAGAAAAATATTCATTAAAAAAGGAAATAAAAGAAGAGCTAAAATTTGGATCTAGAAGAAGTGAATTATTAAATCGCCATCTTCTAGGTAAATTAGATTTTGAAACAATATCCAATTGAATGGAAATGGGAGCATGATCTGAGGTCAAAATAGAGCCAATAGCAGCGCTCTGAAAAGTTTGGGATATGTTGTGAGAAACAAAGAAATAATCCAATCTGTATTGAGTTTGATGGGCTGGGGAGAAAAACGTAAATACTCTAGTAGTAGGGTTGCAAATTCTCCAAGCATCTATGAGTTTATATTGTTGAATGGTTTGAGTAAATAATTTATGGGCTTTATGAGGTTTAAAAGAGACCAGCGAATT
Source organism: Calotriton arnoldi (assembly GCA_963921515.1). Classification (NCBI taxonomy): domain Eukaryota; kingdom Metazoa; phylum Chordata; class Amphibia; order Caudata; family Salamandridae; genus Calotriton; species Calotriton arnoldi. The sequence goes on from CAWUFW010020378.1 coordinate 128,149, forward strand.
TCAATCAAAGAAGGGATACATCACTTGGTTGCAATCGCCAGCGAGGATAAAATTGTCATCGATACACAAGGAAATTTGCTGAAATAAAGAGGTCCAAAACAAGGGATCTCCATTAGTGGGAGCATAAACTTTGAACAAAGATACAGTAACACCTCCAATTTGCAATTTAGTATATAACCATCTACCCTCCTCATCAGATTGTTGAGAGAGCAAATTAATATTTAACGATTTATGACAGAGGGTAATAACTCCATTACGTTTACCATCACCTGGAGAGAAGAAAACACTCCCAACCCATCCTTTCTTTTTTCAACTTCAAGGATTCCAAAGCATTCAGATGAGATTCCTGCAAGAAAACAACATCTGCTCCCAATTTGTATAAATGCGTTAAAATACGTTGCCGTTTGATGGGAGAATTTAGACCTCTGACATTCCATGATATGAACTTCAAGGACATAAGAACAACAATAAAGTGAAGAGAAAATAAGGGCCTACAATGGCCTTAGAAGAGCAAAGGGTTAGATATGTAACATTCCAACCATAGAAGCAGAAAATATCATAATATAGAGAAATTAAGAACGATAGAGATAAATGTAAGCATGAGATGAGAAAGCAAAAAGAGTAATAAATGAAAGACTTAAATTTTCAAAAGTGGAATAAAGCATGAAGAAAAAAGGAAAAAAAGAAAAGAAAGAATGGGAAAGAGAATCCTGAGACTAGGAAAGACAATAAAAAAGGAGAACTGAGCAAAGTAGATACGCGTGTGAGAACATATCATTGAGCCAAAAGAAGGAGGAAGAGAAAAAAGAAAAAGAAGTAATACAGGGATAGAAAACGAGAGAAAAAGAAGAAGAAGGGAAAAAAGAGAACAACAATGAAAAAGATACAACATACCTAATTTAAAAAACATCACAAAGGAGTGGGGGGAGGTGAAGCCACGAATGACGAATGGCGCATCCAGACCCAACAAAATGGGGGACGAGAACAAACCACATGAATTCATATAGGGAGAGGGAACAAAGCAAATGCGGATCTCAAGGAACCTGTAAAGAAGGGGGGAAGAGAAAAAAGACAAAAATATTTATCATAACAAAGAAACAGAACAGACAAAATATGATGACAGAACAACAAACAAATAGTGTAGATTGAAGTATTAGACATTAAAACCTAGAAACAATAAAACCAGGAAGAAAAACCATCGCATTATACGAAAGAACAAGTTTAAGCGATGCGGGAGGATGAAGCTCCAGACAAGTCCATAGAGTCAGTTTTACTAAAATTGATGAAACTTTGCAATTTGACAGGGTCCTCATAGGTCGTCGTTTTGTTGTTATAAGTAACCTTGAAAAGGCAGGGGTGAAAAAGGCCATATCTAGCACCCATATCGCGTAGAGCAGGTCTCATGTTCAAGAATTCCTTGCGCTTATCTGCTGTGGACTTAGCATAATCTTGAGCAAAGAATAATGTAGAACCGGACAAAGAAATACGTTGGATAGATTTAGCTGCCGACAGCACCTTGAGAAAATCTGTGTACTCGAGGAAATACATGATGACCCCTCTTGGTCTCCGAGAAGAGTAGGTATCCGTACGTTGATGACCAAGTCTATGGGCACGCTGGATATTGAGTGTAGTTCCTTCAGGTAGATGCAACAACTTAGGAAGAAAAGATTTGAAGAAAGATAAGGGGTCTGACCCCTCTGAACCTTAAATGCGAAGATTATTTCTTCTGTTTCTATTTTCCAAATCCTCGGCCTGCCGTTGCAGCGATGTAATTTGAGACTGAAGAATATTAACCTTCTCCTGTTTAGATTTTCCTGGTCTTAATTTTGGCGCTGCCTCCTATGTACGCTACCCTTGTACATAGGGGGCAGCATCAAATACAATGGGTGAGACCTCGTATTGCAGCTTTGCAACTCCACAGAACCGATGCATGTTCTAGGCTATGCAATGCATCCACGGCGCAGGATCTTCCAACGCTCTGCAACCACATTTCAAGGTATACTTCTTCAACAGGCCTAGCTAAGTCCCTGTAGCCAGCCCACTCTCAATCGCTGTTGGCCTGTGCTTGTGACTTTGTCCTGGTCTGGCACAACCAGATATCCAGAGTTGGCACTTTTGTTTTTGGTGCTATTTTCACATACATCTTGAAACCTGTATATCTCTCGTTCTAATGATTGGAATTCTTGTCTGATCTTGTTTTATTTACATACATTGCTCTATTTTTCTAATCTGGTGTGCGGACCCTTTTGTGGTGTGTCTTCACTTTATTACTGTTTGTAGTGTTGCAGAAAGACGTTACACAATGCATCTAAATTAAGCCTGACTGCTCTGTGCCGAGCCACAAGAGGGTTGAGCACAGGTTAATTTGGGGTTTGCTTGAGTCTTCACCCTGACAATGATTGTGGTTGCTGCTTAAGTAGGGTTTCACCCCACTCAGCCAGTAACCTATTTTCTTACACTGGTTTTCAGCAGTGAGGATTTGGACTTGTGTTTGTGCAGTGCCTTATAGTCATTGTGTGTTACGCTACCATCCAATTTAAATAATTTGAGACCACCTTGAGGGTTTGATATAAATTCTCCTTAAATGCCTCTTTTGCTTTTTTCAAATCTACTCTTATTGTCATTGGACTGTCTGAAACCATACCTGGAATGGATTTTGAACTGGCAAAGTTTGTAAATTACACTGGTTGAGCTGAAACAGTTCTGTAATAAAATGGGACTGCATATGAAGAAGGGCACAAAGAAGTTAGAGCTTCAGAAAGCTCTGAGGACCTTGACTGAGGTCCACCAGTTGACGACAGCAGCAGAGGAGCAGGATGATGAGGACAATATGAACAAGCAGAATCAGGAGCTGGATATCAGCCCTGAAATGCAGCCTTCAGGGGAGGGGGTGGACCCATTATCTGAGTTGGTACTTCTTGCCAAAGCAGGAAGCAGTGTCTCCTCGCATTGCCGTTCCCCAAAGGAGCTGACGGACAGGAAGGCAGAGAGGGAGTTTGGGCTACAGATGGCCAGACTCAAAATGGAGACCAGGGAGAAGAAAATGGCTCATAAGATGAGCCTTAAGGAGCTGGAATATACAGCAAAGCAACCAGATTACAGTTGCATTGGTGGCAGCATGCACTCAGTGTCTGATTGAGACAAAAAGGTCTACATCCCTAAAGATCTGGTGCCCAATTATGTGATGGGAGATGACATCAATACATTTCTGCCTATGAGGTGACTATGAGGGTGCACAAGATCCCAGAGTAGCACTGGGGAGAGACTTGTGAAAACATATGCCTCCAGTGGCAAGGAACACACTCCTTACACTAGAAGTAGAGAACCAAACCAGGTACACCCGCATGAAAGCCAAACTTATTCCCAAATTTGGACTGACCCTTGAGAAATACCTCCAGAAGTTCAGGGACAGCCACAAACTCCCAAATCAGTCTCGGGTGGATTTTTTCGAATACTCCAGCAAAGAACTGAATGGCTGGGTGAATGTCAGCAAGGTTAATGATTACAATGGGCTACACAACTTAATTCTCCATGAGCACATGTTCAATATTTGTTTTACAGAGCTGCGCCAGCACCTACTGCACATCATGGTAACTGACACCAGGAAGCTTGTGGAGGAGCGGACCTTTGGGCCAGTCTCAGAGTGTCCAAAAAGGCATCTGGGGGGACTCCCAAAAGGGTGGTCAGGGATCTCATCAGAACAAAGAGGGGGAAGAGCAACTTAAAAATGAGGAGTTCTCAAAAGCCCCCACAAATAATTCCCAAGGGAACATCAATAACCAATCACAATCTGAGACAAAGAAGAAAGGGTTCTTTGAAATCAGATAAGGAGGTTTGTCTCCCAGTGTACTGAATGCTACAAGTATGGGTCCTCCAAGGGAGACAGCAAATTCTCTAAGAGCGTACAGCCCACCACAGGCGGGCAGACACATAAGTTAGCGGGTGTAGCACTTGGGGAGCAGGTGATCTCAGTTAACTTTGGAAAGCAGACAGAGCTTAAACTAGGGTCCCTGGGGGATAAGGAGATGGTGCCAAAGCCCATATGCCTGCAAATGCGTCTAAGTATAGGCAGGGGGTCATCATTAATGGGCAATGGGTGGAGGCCCTGAGGTACACAGGAACCAGCATGACTCCTGTAAGGTTTCATCTGCATTTCACAGAGCAGGTCCTCCATAACACATTCCACTAAGTCATAGTCGCAGACACACATGAGAGTCATCTACTGGTGGTTCTGTTTGCCTTTGAGATGGGGGGATCTCAGGTTCTCTAAAAGTATTTTTGAGCACTGCCATGCTTATAGAATGTCTGTCAGGCAATGACCTGGAGCACACAATCTGGAATGAGGTACAGCTCAGGTCACACTTAGAGATGTTGGCATTGCCTGAATCGGTTTGTATGGCACCTGTAGCCTGGAACAATGTCCCACGCAGCTGCCAAGAACAGAAGGGCAAGGGAGTGGGAAACCAGTCACTGGAGTTCCTGTGGTCCAGGTTAATGCTAGCACCTGAGGAGGATGCCCCTGACCAGGGAGGACATTGCACCCCTAGATGACCTGCCTGAGCTTGCTGGCTGGCAAGTTGAGGATGGGCCCACCAGGGAGGAATTTTGAAAAGCGCAGAAAGAGTGACCCTCTCTATGGGGCTTGAGGCAGCAAGCTGAGGCCCAGGAAGTGGGTGATACCTCTGCACATCACCTTAAATATTAGGAGAATGACCTCCTTTACAGTGACCCTAAGGTTCCTAGACCCTGCCCATGTGCTGGAGGCCCACCTGTATTACAGGGTGTTCCTCTTGGGGTTGGCTCACGACATTCCCATAGCAGGACATCTGGGGCAAGACAAGACCTTTGCTTAGCTTGTTGCCCACTTCTATTGGTCCCCGATGAAGACGGGCTCAGATGTATTCTGTACACCCTGCTTCACCTGACAAGACAATGGGTAGTCAGGATAAAAGCTCAAGGCTCCCCTGACCCATTACCTGTCATTGGCGCTCCCTTTGAGAGGGTGAGAATCAACATTGTTGGTCTCTTTACCCCCAAGACAGCTCTAGGCAACAGGTTCACCCTAGTCTTGGTGGACCACACCACCTGCTACCCAGAAGCCATCCCTTTTAGGCTGATGGCAGCACCTGCGGTGGCCAGGGCCATCATGGGGATTTTTACCCCTGTGAGGTTCCCCAAACAGGTTGTGTCTGACAGAGGCACTAACTTCATGCCAGAGTACATGAAGTCCATGTGGGATGAGTATGGAGTGACTTAGTAGCTCTCCACACCCTATCACCCCCAAACAAACGGGCTTGTGGAGAGATTCACCAAGACCCTTAAAGGCATGATAATGGGCCTACCCGAGCCCATGAGGCATAAGTGGGATGTCTTTCTGCCATGCCTTCTGTTTGCCTACACAAGGTGCCACAGAAGGGAGGTGGGTTTAGCCCATTCAAGCTCCTCTATGGCTCCTCTATGGACACTCTCTTAGGGGACCTCACAGCCTTCTAAGAGAGGGAAGGGAGCAAGCTCCAAGGAATCCCCCTCAGGTTGTGGTCTGGTATATGCTCGCACTTCACAATCAGATGCATTGCTCATAGAAAAAGGCAAAAAGCAAACTTGAGGCCAGTCAGTAAGTCCCAAAAATCTGGTATGGCCAGAAAGCCACTCTGATAAGAGTTTCAGCCTGGCCAGAAGGTATGGGTTATGGAGCCGATGGAGCCCAGAGCTCTCCAAGATTGCTGGACAGATCCATACGAGGTGAAAGAGAAAAAGGGGGAGTCCACCTACTTGGTGGATCCCAAGACCCCTAGAAGCCTCATAAGGGTGATCCACATAAACCGCCTCAAACCGCACTTTGAGATGTTTGAAGTCAACATGCTCCTATTGACAGATGAAGGGGTGAAGGAGGAGAGCAAGTATCTCCCTGACCTCCTGTTCACCCAAGAGTACGATGGGTCAGTAGAAGACGTCAACTTCTCCCTTGGTCTCACCACAGAGCAGCAGAGTGACTTGTGCCTGCTGTTGGGGCAGTTTTCCTCTCTGATCTCCCTCACCCCTGGGCTTACACATTTTTCTACCCACGAAATAAACCCTTAAGACAGTCCACCTGTCACAAACTAAAATGTACAGGCTGTCGGATAAGGTGTGGGCCAGTAACAAGAAAGAGGTCTCCAAGATGCTGGTGTTAGGGTTGACCACTCCAGATCTCAGGTTTGTGTGGACAACTGAGGACTCAATTCTGTCACTAAGACAGACGCACACCCCATTCCCAGAGCTGATGAGCTCATAGACAGGTTAGTCGCTGCCAAGTTTCTTAGTACTTATGATCTCACATCAGGGTACTGGCAAATCGCTCTAACTGCGGGGACAAAAGAGAAGTCTGCATTCTTGTCACGAGAGGGCCACTTCTAGTTTAAGGTGATACCCTTTTGGCTTAAAGAGTGCCCCTGCCACCTTCCAGAGGTTGGACAACAGGATCCTAGTTGGGAAGGAGGCATTCTGCTTCGCCTACCTGGACGTCATAGCTGTCTCCAGCTCCAGTTGGGAGGAACACCTGTATCACCTCCAGGAGGTGCTTCGGCCTCTGTAGCAGACGGGCCTGACTATCAAGGCCAGTAAGTGCCAGATAGGGCAGGGTTCAGTGGTATATCTGGGTCCCATGGTGGGCAGGAGCAACGTGTAACCCCTCCTGGCTGAGATTGAGATTATCCTGGCCTGGTAACCAACTAAAACACAGACTGAGGTGAGGGCCTTCCTAGGCCTTATTGGCTACTTCAGGGGGTTTGTCACGGGCTGTAGCACCGTTTTTGCTCCTTTGACTGAGCTAACTTCTGAGAAGCAGCCCAAGAAGGTGATCTGGACAAAGGCCTGCCAGAGGGTCTTTGATTCTCTGAAGGAGGCTGTGTGTACGGCACCTGTACTCAAGGCTCCTGACTTTTCACAGGAGTTTATACTACAGACAGATGCTTCAGAGCATGGCATAGGGACAGTGCTCCCACAGCTAAATGAAGATGGCCTAGACAAGCCTGTAGCCTTCATTAGCAGAAGGTTACTCCCCAAGGAATAGACAGAGTGCTATTGAGAGAGATGCTTTTGCTGTGATCTGGGCACTTAAAGAAGTTGTGGCCACACCTGTAGAGGACTCACTTCTGGGACTACAGGCCCATCGGATGTCTCATGCAGGCGATGGGTGAGAATACCAAACAGTTGAGATGGTCAGTCTTCCTAGAGGGAATGGACTTTAGGGAGGAACACCAACCTGGGACTGACCACTCAAATGCTGACGGTCTATCCAGTTTCTTCCACCTTAGTGATAAGAGCTCCCATGAGGCTGGGAAATTCTTCGTACTTTCAGCTAGGGGGGAGGCACATGTAAGACCTGACATTCTTAGTATGGTCTTCTCCAAAACCTTTTGACTCCAGCCTCCTGTTTTCTGATTTTTACTATTTTTATTATATTTGCATTAGGACTCTGTGCACATTACCACTGCTAACTGGTCCCAACGTGCCTGTGATCTCTCCCTAAAACATGGTAAAATTGGTATACCTTATTGGCACATTTAATTTACTTATACGTCCCTAGTATATGGTACTGCATGTACACAGGTCCTGTAAATTAAATGCTGCTAGTGGGCCTGCAGCACTCATTGCCCCCCTCCTCGCACTACAGTACCCCCTTAACACATTTCTCAGGATTGCCATTTCAGCCTGCACTGCAGTTTTGAAGTGCCAATTTGAACTGGAAAAATAAATATTTTGCCAGGCCTAAACCTTCATTTTTAAAACATAAGTCACCCCTAAGTTAGGACATAGACAGCCTATAGAGCAGGGTGTTTTGTATTTGAAAATTTAGGATGTGTTTTTAAGTTTTACATGTCCTGGTAGTGAGAAACTCCTAAGTTCGTTTTTCACTACCATAAGCTCTACCTCTCCTATAGGATAATATTGGGTTAGCTTTTTACTTTGAAAAAGTCCTTAATTTTGACTGGAAACAGGTGTCATGTTTGGACTCAAATGAATTATAATTCAAACTCCTCTTTAATGGTAAAGTTCTATTTTAAGTCACAATTCTAAATTGCCACTTTGAGAAAGTTGGCATTTTCTTGTCTTAACCATTTGGTTCCTGCTGCCAGTATCCTAGGTCACATGACACTGTTGTTAGGTTTTGTATATTCCTCCCAGACAGTGATGCAATAGCTGTAGGCAGGATGGGCCTTCCTGACAGGATGGTTGGGGATAGAACAGTTCTCTGACCCACTTGTACTTCAAAATTGGTTGCCTCCACCACACACAAAGAAACCCAACACTAGTCTTTTGCGACCCTAGACTTCTTGGAGCATTACAAGGGAAAGGAAGAACGTTCCAACTAGATGTGGGGGTAGCCTAGACTATTCCCCCACTTCAAAGGCTGGCACCAGTTACAAATATTGTACCCTGAGGCCTACTCCTGTACACACCTAGATCTGTGGACAACTTCAGAAGGACTGCTTGGACCCCAAAGGATTGCCCTGTTACTTGAGGCCTACCTTGCTCCCCGGAGGACTGCCCTGCTGGTAGATACCTGCCTTCCTGCTTGAAACTAGAACTACCATACTGACTCCAATGGCTAGTGGAATGTCTTCTATGTAAGCCACAGGGACATAACAAGCGCCAGAGACCTCGAATACTGCACTTGGCCTCTGCTGGAGTGAGTCCTAAGCCCTGAAGTGGTGCCTCCTAGGTCCTGGACCCTTGAAAATGGCATTGGATGTGCAGCTCCTGCCTAACCCTAAAAGTTGGGACTTCAATGTTCACCAAAAAGTACCACAAGAACCGACAGAAGACGGTGACATACCTGCCAGGCGATCCTCCCAAGGTACATTGCAGGTGGGACTGACTTAGCAGTAGTTCCCACTACGTTCTTCAACGCAGCAGCAAAACCTGTTCAGCTGGAACTCCGATCGGCGGAATCCGGCTTCTTGGAGCCCTCTTTGTTTACAGCTTCTAGCTTTGTCCTGCTCGAAGTTTTTGACTTCCAAAAAGTTGTCTAAGTCTAAAGGTAAAAATCTTCACCGGTCTGGATGGTGACAGGCTCCCCGTTGATGACAACGAAGACCTTCTTGGACTGGAAATCCAGCTTCCCCCACTCAGAGCTTTTCCCCACCATTGCCGAAGGCTTAACTGAGACTTTGTCCCCTCTCCCCGGTGACAACGACTCATTCTCAGACACAGCCTGCAGCCTTGCCCTGTTGAACTCTACCTTCTCCTGGACTTTTCTTCAAAATTTCCCCTGAGTCTGAAGGTCAGCTGAGACCGAGCCCAATACACCTCATGTATCCGACCCACAGTCCATCTCGGACTGCCTTAACTTTTGACTTTGCTCCGATCTCGTGCGACCAGATACTTGCAGGTGGTGCTTTGATCTATTAGGCCCAATTTTACACTAAAACTTTAAGAATTCATAACTTTGATTCTACTTACTGGATATAATTTGTTTTGGTGTCATTTCATTTATTAAATGTTTCTATATTTTTCTAAATTGGTATGGGATTTTCCTTGTGTTGGGTTTTTTACGTTATTACTGGTTACGTGCTGTGTAAGTACTTAACACAGTGCCTCCAAGTAAGTAATTTAGTAACTGTTGTGATTCACCCAAAGATAGTGGTTCCTGCTTGAGTAGGGTTTACCCTCCCTCAACCAACAGCCCAATTTCTTACATTTGTGTTCTCATCTAACAATAAACTTCCTTTGAGAGGAAGGTTTAGATTTTAATATTATCTTATATATATGCCCTCTGCTAGATGAGACTGTGGAGAATAGCAGTTCAAAAGCAGTCCTACAACTAGTTGCTTCTTCTCTTAACACCATATGCATTGTTCAGTGATGTAATTGGGCAAAATGTATATGTTCAGACTCCTCTAGTCTAAAATCTAATTTGCACTGCATAAAAAATGTAATGGAGCCCTTTTGAAACATGTCAGACATATGTCTACAACCTAGTCTCTATTTATCGAAGGCACCATATTAAAGAGCTTGGGTGAACTCAGGATTCATGTATGTGTGTATAAGTGGAGCTGGAAAGGAAGTGAAATTTAGTTTCTATGGGGAAGATGTATCAAAAATATGATTAGCGATTCTCAAATTGCGAGTTTTAGCGATTCGCAATTTGAGAATCGCTAATCGCGATGTATCTAGAAGATCGCTAATAATGTGCGATTACTTAATATTCTAAGAATAATCTGCGATTCCCGATTTTTGCGATTCCTTATTAGCGAAATTCGCAAATAAGGAATCGCAAAAACGGGAAGCAGCAATTCAGGTGCAGCTTGATGACATCACACCCAGGAAGTGGGAGTGATCTGCTGCACCTGAGTGCCTGAGGCAGGGTCAGAGGCTGTGAGGAGAGGCAGAGGAGTGAGCACAGCAGTCACAATCAGCAAAAATGGATTCCCAGCCCACAGAGAAGGACAAGGAGAGGGCAGTGAGGAAGAGGAAAAACAAGTTCAGTGAAAGGGAGCAGGAGGTCTTGATTGAGGAGATGGTGTGCAACCATGAACTCCTATTTGGAAAAAAGGCACTCCGTGTACCTGAGTCCAGGAAGCGCAAAATCTGGCTGGCCATCCAGGAAAAAGTAAATGCTGTAGGTGTGACCCAGCGCACGGTCGAAGAGCTGAGGAAGAGGTGGTACGACATGCGCCAAATGTCCAAAGAGAAGGTGGCAACCAAGCTGGCGCAGTCCAGGAAGACAGGGGGTGGAACATCCACAGCAACCGACTCAACACCCCAGGAGGAGTTGGTGGAGAGCACCCTCCTGCCAGAAAGCATCAGTGGAGTGGCTGACATAGACAGCTCAGAGCCTGCAACCACCAGACAAGGTAAGAGGCATGCCAAATGCAGCCCCCACAGCACCATCCCATCCCCACACACAGGAATGCACCCAACACACACTACAAATGCCACTCCGGTCCACTTATTCCAGCACACACAGCAATGCATCATGGGAGACGCAGTCATAAGCACAACACAGTGGGGCAAGTACACACAGCAATGTTGAAGCAGTATGTGAGACCCTGTAATGGTAAAATGCTATAGATACCAGTTAGCCAATACAAAATGTGAAAACTTTATTCAGTGAAAATGTAGACAATGTCACTAAATCAATTTCCCCGCTTCATCCACAGCACAACCTGGGCCACTGGATGACAGTGCGGGAGATGAGGAGGTGGAAGTTACAGCTGAACAGGCAGGGCAGGGGAGCCAGAAGACAGCAGAGAGAGCACACCTGTCCCAAGGAGGAAGCGCACCATTGTGCCACCACTGCCACCCCTGGAGGCAGATACACAGTCCACAGGCGATGAAGAAGCACAGGCAGAGCCAGGGCAGGGTGTGACACAGGTCCCGGCACAGGCCACCCTGCGACGTAGAGTGCATGGATATGGGAGACGCAGGCCACGTGCCAGCACCAGCTTTGGCACGGAAGATGAAAACATGGTGTTTGCTGGACTGGAGGGCAGCATACTGCAGGTACAGCGCCTGCAACAGAAATCACTGCGGTCCATAAATCGGCAGCTGTGCACAGTGAACAAAAGCCTATGTCACATGGGGGAGGGCATCATGTCCATGGCAGGTGCTATACATAAATTGTGTGCCACATTAAAGAGGGACAAGGCAGACAGGCACAGGATGAGGCAACGTGCGGACAGCCAACTGCACAGCTACACCAAGGCGGTGAACCGCCTGTGCACTGCCACTAGCCAGCTGACACGTCGCACCATCAGCATGCAAGTGGAGATGTCCCACTGCTGCCAGGATGTGGCGAAAGGCCTGGTGCTGGTCACCAGTGCCGTGGAACACATGCAGACAGCCAACACAGGTGGCCCAGCACTTCGGGTCTCAGAGGATAGCGAGGAGGTATCCAGCAGGAGTAGCATGACACCACCAGTGCCTGTGCCGAGACGGCGCAGTGGGAGACAGGGAGCTACACATGTGGAGTCATGGGAGGCCAGTCAGCACCCAGAGCAGGCACCAGCAGGCCGCAACAGGAGAAGATGAACTGCCCAAACTGAGTTACACCAAAGGGTGAGGTAACCCATTACAACAGGACTCCTGGCTTGCTCACAGACCTGCACTGTGGACATAACATGTGCTACACATAGTGGGATGCATGGAGTCTCTCAGGCTGTGTGACGTATTTATCCTGCATGTAAGGGCTGAAATAAACACAGACCTGAAACCAAATAACACATGCCTCATGTCATTATTACTCACCTAGAAATAGTTATGGGTTATCTCATCCCGTCTCTGTCGTCCCGCAGCTGCCCCAAATCCAACTGCAGGTCTTCCAGGGGGCATGGGTCATCATCATCAGAAGTGTCACTGTCTGACAGTTCAACTGGGATGCCTTTCCTCACTGCAATGTTGTGTAGCATTGCGCAGGTGGCCACAATCTTGCAGCTTGTCTCCGGGCTGTATTGGAGTGCGCCTCCGCTTTTATGCAGGCAGCGGAACCTGCTTTTGAGGATGCCAAATGTCCGCTCAATTATGCAGCGCGTCGATTTGTGGGCACGGTTGTAACGCCGCTCCCTGGCATTGGCTGGGTTTAGGTGTGGCGTCAGGATGAACTCCCGCACCGCATAGGCACTGTCACCTGCAGGGACATTAATGAGAGGTCAGTCAATGGCCCACAGACCAGTGTTGTAACTGATTGTGGGAGGTTAGACATGCACTTACCTAGGAGGTAGCCCTCACCAAACTCGCCAGCAGTGAGACGTCCGTATATCCCACTGTGCCTGAAGATGAAGGAGTCGTGGCTGCTTCCTGGGAATTTAGCAACAATGTCCGTGATTACATGCCTGGCATTGCATATGACCTGAATGTTGAGCGAATGGTAGGATTTGCGGTCACGGAACACATATTCGTTGGTTGATGGGGGTGTGAGAACCACATGGGTACCATCAATGCAGCCAATAACTTTTGGGAAGTGTGCAATCTGGTAGAAGTCCAGTTGTGTCTGTTGTAAATCCTGTTGTGTGGTGGGGAACTGTATGTGGTAGCGTAGCCTTTGTACCATGGCATCTAGGAATGCACGAAAGAAATGTGACAGGCAACTCTGGGACACCCCACCTGCCGCAGCTATCACCCCTTGAAAACTGCCTGAGGCCAGCAGGTGCAGTGAGCACAGTACCTGCACATGGGCTGGTATGCTTTGGGTCCTGCCTGTTGGGTGTTCCATGTGGGGTTTCAGCTCATCTATCAGGTCCAGTATGCTCTTTGGGTCCAGCCTGTACTTGTCGTGGATCTCCTCCTCAGTCTGCATGAAGAGTGTGATGCGCACCCTGAACACCCGTTCTTGTCGCATTCTTCTCTGTGCTGCCGCACGCAGTCGCAGCCTCCTTGCTATCAGGTAGAGTGAAGCCATTGTGGAAGTGGCTGGTGCATTGTGGGCCTCTTAATATAGCTTGCACCTGGTTACCACCTGGATTGTGTTGGTGTTAATTTTGTAGTGCTAAATTGCGATTTCTTATAATTCGCTATTAGCGAATTAATGATACACTGCATTGCGATTTCTTACACAGCGATTTCGCAAATTGCGATATTCGCAAACATTTTGGACGTGTTTGCGAATTCGCAAGAGGGATGCGCACATTTTAAGAAATCGCTAAATAAGAAATCGCTTATTTAGCGATTTCTGAATTTGCACTGCGAATATTGCTCATACATCGGGTTTTACTTTTTTGAGGTCGCAAACGCTGTTTTTTTGCGAATCGCTATTTTTGCGACCTCAAAATCGTTTGATACATCTGCCCCTATGTTATCTAATACCAGGTGGATGAAGTAGTGTGAAACAGTGTACTTAGATAAGCACAGGAGGGTCTCATATCTTCCCTCAGCAATATTATAATCTTAGGGGCCTGACTTATCGCTGACTTTTCCATAGGTTGCTAAATGCAGTCATTTTCACTTTTGGGCCACTCTATCAGCACTCTGAGTAATGCTGACTTATAATATTCAGAGAAATCTGGTAATACCAGTCCTCCTTGCATTTGATTGCAGCGTAAGTGTCTTGACTGCATTCTAGGCCTACAACCCTTCCACATGAAGTGAGCTATATAGCTTATTGCTGGGAGTCTAGGAAGCATCAAGCCACCTTCTTCTGGAATGCATGAAAGAAATGCAAAAGTCTTGAGATAATATTCATTTTCATTACAACCTCTCTGCATAGCCATGACACATAAATGGGCAACCATCTCCCACAGTCTATGAATTGTTCTATATATGGCACAATATAGATTGGCTGTTTTTTAACTTTTATTTCTTAAAAGCTAATGTGTGTTGAAGCCCAATGAAATGGCTATTTTATATCTTTAGGCAAAGTAAGGTTTACAATTTCTGATTTATTCATTTTGATCATACTGCCCTATTGTAAAAAAAAGTTGGAGTTGGTCTGTTAAAGCAAGCAAGGAACTTTCTGGGTGTTCCAGGGTCTGAAGTGTACAGTCAGCAATTAGTGATAGGTCATGAACTGCCAAACCAGAGGGTAGACAGGAATGTTCCCCCACTGGTGAATGTGAAAGGTTAATGGCTCTATACTCAGATCAAATAATAGGGGTATTGGGGGTAACCCTGTCTTGTCTGTAACATTATAATCACAAATGAATGACTGTGGGTCTTGACCATTAACATCTTAATACATTCTGGCCCCAATCTAAATGCCTTTAGCATGGCTAAACATAGACAAGACCAGTCACTTGGTTGAAGACTTTCTTTGCTTACAGCAGTGCCAAAATCGGTGGAATTTTATTCTTCTTTGCATTTTTTCAACAAGTGGACCATTCTCCTATTATTGCCATGGTCTATAGGTCTGTCTGCTCTTGACAAAGGACAAAGCCAGGTTGGTCTGAATCTCTCACACCTGACAGCAAATATATGCATCTTTTAGCTGAAATGTGTGTGTATAATTTCACTTTAATTTTCATAATGCAATGGTTCTATATGGGGTGCTAAGCACTTGGCTTTTACTGGGTTCAAATTGACAATGACATCTGCTTCAGTCATGGAGGGTGATCGCTTCCAAGTTCCAGGTATATGATTGTGTAAGACAGTAAGCTTGTGAATTAGATGGAAGGTGAATGTTTTATATAAGTTACCTGTGAATCACTCTCAACCCGGGGCTTCGTTCAGATTAAGAGATTGTGTAGCTTGTCATACCTCTGTGGTGGTAATATATGCCTCTTATAACTCACCTGCTGGAAATAGGGTTACTGGTTGAGGGGTGTGAAATCCTACTCAAGCAGCAACCACAATTTCTATCAGTGTGAAGTCACAAGCAACCCCAAATTAACCAGTGCTTATCCCTCTGGTAGCTTGGCACAAAGATGTAAGGCTTAACCTAGAACCAATTTGTAAAGTATTTATGCGGCACTGCAAACAGTAATGAAGTAAAAACAAAACACAAGAAAAATCCCACACTAATTAAGACAAATAGAGTCAATTAAAAAAATTACTTGACACCAAAACAACAAAAATCCAATCAGTTGAACCGGAGATATGTTTCAAGTTTATTTTTATTAGCATAGTTACTTAAAACCATTGCTACAGAATATATCGAAAAGATATTCATTATAAATTGCGACTTTAAGAGAAGAGTAAAAAGGGGTTTAGTAAAAACCAGTTAAAATCAGTTAATCTGTCGTTTCAAATGCGATTTGTAGTAATCGATTCGTTAACTTAGCAGCTTTTAACTCTTTTACGTTTAGGCAGTAATATCGCTCTGCCTGATGTTAGTGCTGGGATGTTCCTGTCGCAATTGAGGCATTTTCTTCTCCACCTGCCTCAAAAACTTTAGCAGGTGACAGTTCAGCTGCGAGTCCTCTGGAGCAATACAAGCCAGCACCGCTTGTCTTCGTGTGCGAATGCCTCTTTGATTAAAAAGTGGTTTAAAAAGTTGTTTTCGTTCTTGTGTCAGTTCTTTACAAATGCAGAGAAGGTGCAGCATGTCTTCCTGTGCTGTGCCACACAAACGGCAGGTGGAGTCGGATTGGCTTTTCAGCCAGTGCGGAAAGTGCTTTGTGCATGGTAGCAAGCCAAGTCGGTACTTTAGAAATTGGATTTTAGTAGATCTAGCAAACCCCAGGGCTAGGTATTTTTGAGCAGCAGGGGTGGAATAGGTGCTCAGAGTCATCCAACCATGTGTCCTCTTAGATAAGGCTGCTTTGTCCTCAATCCAGGGTAGGCGCTTTACTGTTTTCCTTACTATTTTTTTAAAGAGACAGTGACTGGTAGATGTTTCCCAGAGCTCGATTAGCCCCAGGGTGGTCAGACTTGCTTGTAGATATTTTGCAGCAGGTGATGACATTTTATATTGTAGTTCTAACCACAAGCACCAGTTGAGAGTTCCTGGTTTTGATTTCCGTACTTTGTCCCAAAAAATGGCTATCACACCTTGTCTTGCAAGGGTCTGTTTTTGGACACCAAACTCAAGCCTGATCTGTGCTGGAGAGACACATTTTGGTAAGCCAAAGATTATTCTATACGCTTTTGCAACCATGCCATCTAGGAGCTTGGATTCTCTGCCCCTCTGTGCCTCACTCCCATAAGCTACTGTGGGTAGGAGTTTTGCCCGTATTACTTCGGCTAGTGGGGCGAGTGAAGGGCCGTTCAGTTTAGAGTTGAGGTTTCTTATCGAGACTGCCAGGGCTATTCCCTTCCTCCTGATTGAGTCCCTTTGAGCTGTAAAATGCCTGCCTTTATCGAAGATCACTCCTAAATATTTATGTTCTGTTGCTGAATCTATGCGGGTATGACCCCAGAACCAGGCGGATGTTTTCTTAGAGTTCTTTTTAATTGTCATGGTTTTGGTTTTCTCCAAGTTGATGTTCAGGTTGTTTGCCTCAGAGTATTCGAATGTGGTATTAAGGAGATGCTGTAAACCCACCTTCGTCTGACCGGAGATATGCAATTTTAAAGATTTAAGTGAAAACAGTGCCTAAAAGTACTAAGCGCCAACTGTAGTTATTTGGTCATGCCAGACCGGGACAAAGCCACAAGTTCAGGCGAATCACGAGGGAGTGTGGGCCAATTTCAGGGACAAAGTTAGGCCCAATGAGCAGAGCACTTTAAATCCTGGCTTACGGAGCGTTGCAAGATCCTGCTTCGAGGATGCATCACACAGCGACGGTCCGAGAATGATGCAGAGCTGTGATGCGTAGTCCTCTGTCATCATCTAAGATGTCATCGACGAGGGGCTTGCCATGCGAAGGCCTGCACTGAGGATGCGTCATGTAGCGATGGTCCCAAGGAGGCTGCAGGCTGTGATGCGAGGTCCTGCATGCATCATGCAGTGGTGGTTCCGAAGCGGATCTGCAAGGAGAGGCTTTGCGCTGTGTCAGTTCTGTCTGTCTTCAGGCCCACTTCCATGGGTCCAAGACTGGGGTGGCACCATTTGGGAGCTAGGACTCACAGCAAACAGAGTCCAGGTGCTGAGTTAAAGGTGGTTGGAGCCTTTTCTGTCCCTAAGGCTCTGATCAGGAGGTCAGACAACAGGCATTTGCAGTCACTATGGTGGTCCTGGATTCAAGACACAGGTCCAGTCCTTTTTCCATCACACAGCAGGGAAGCAGAGTAGCAGTCCTTCTTGCAGAGCACCAAAGCAGTCCTCTAAGTGTTCCAAATATCCAGAGGTGCACTGAAGCAGTGAGTCTGAGGGTCCATTATTTAACTTGGTGCCCACTTTGAAGTAGGGGAAGTTCCTAGACGCTTCCACCCCCAGAGGTGATTGGGATTTCTGCCTCCCTGCCCTGGCCCCCGGTTGACTAGGGACACAAAAGGTTAGTGTAAAACCCGTTGTGAGTGTGCTCATACAGAGCCTTTGTGATGGGCAAGTGTGGTAGGTGACAGCTCCTTCCCCTCATCAATTCAGAGATAGCCCATCCTGCCAACAGCCATTCCCCTTTATCTCACAGTCTGGGAGCAATGCACAAAGACTAATAGCCAGTTACACCTAATCATAGAATACAGACTGCAGGCACCAAATGGTTAGGAGAAGAAAATTTCAACGTTCTACAAATGCATAACTCAAACCGGCTTGAATCTCAGTTATGAAATTGTGCACCATGCCTCTGGGGCAGAGCATACATCAAACCTGGACAACAGAACTCTGCAACTGAACTTCTTTCAAACATTTTTGAACATGAGAAAAATAAGGTGTGTACTCAATCATCTGTTTTTGACAACTTTCTAATAGTAAAAGGAACAATTGATGGACAGAATGCTGAAAGATGTCATACATTCACCTCAGTACAGAGATCTGGGCCTAAATCCCCTGACCTTGACCATGACACTGCTCTCCCAGGCGCGCAGCTCCACCTGAAGTGCCTCTGTTCTCTTGATCCGCGCTGACCCCGGTACGAGGACAGCGCCCACCCTGCCTCGCATCTCTGCCTGCTTCTGCTCTGTATTCCCTTTGCATTTCTTGGTATTCCTTTAGTATTTATTTTTCTTGTGTATTTTCTTTTTGCCTTGTTTCTGCCCTTGTTTGACGCCCCCCTGACCGTTTCTCTGCATGTCTCTTTCCCTCTTTTTTTTCCCTGTCGCTGCTGCCCCCGCGGCCCCTCCCCCCCGCCGGTTCCTGCTCCCGCCTCCCAGCTGCGTCTCCCTCCCTCCTTCTTCTATTTAATGGCGGCCGCTGCGTGGCCGTGCCAAAGGAAAGCCGAAGGCGCACCAAAGGCAAGCCTGTCTGTGCCCATCTGCGATCCGACCGCGACCAGCGCCATGACCCCTGATCCTCCGGCCCACCAGCGCTACAGCTCCTCGGCTCTCCACGAACTCAACACTGGCAAGAACCTCAACTGCAAGCTCTCCTCACCTCTTGACACCCACAGACCCTTCACCTGACATCACTGCCACCATTCCTTCACCTTTGCTGAAACCCAGGACCCTCCACCTCCCTCCAGCAACAACTCCATCGCACCTCAAACCCTGAGATGCATCCTCCTCAAAGTCAGATCCCTCCACAGACACGGCACGGAAATCTGGGACCTCCTCGACAGCACCGCCCCGGACATCGCATTCCTCACTGAAACCTGGACGAACGCCGCCTCTGGCCCAGACATAGCGATCCCCATCCCTGAAGGATACAAGTTTACCCAGAAGGATCACCCCAACCGCCCCGGAGGAGGCATCGCCATCGCTCACAAGACCAATCTCTGGCTGAGCACCTATTCCGACGGGCCCACAGACCTGATAGAACACCTCCATTTCAAGATCCAGACCAACCCGTCCTCCACCCTCCGAGGCACCCCCATCTACAGAGCCCCCGGATCACGTGCTCCTTTCTCCAACTCCATCACGACATCATCACGATGCATGCCATCACTTCCGCTGATTTCACGCTGCTAGGAGACCTCCAACTTCCACCTCGACAACCGCCGGGACCCCAACTCCGCTGCCCTCCTGGACAACCCCCACACCAGCGGACTCAAGCAGATCATACCCGAACCAACACACTCAGCTGGGCACATCCTCGATCCTGTTTTCACAGCAAGGATCTCCATCACCTTCAGCCACACCTCCGAACTCCCATGGACGGCCCTCTGCTGTGTTTACATCACCTTCAAATCCAACATCCCCCACAGACACCCGCATCAGCTCCAACGCAGGAATTGGAACAAGATCTCGCCGCCGCCCTCAGCAGCTCCGCTCCCACCACCACAGACGATGACCCCACCACTGCCGCCTGCACTCTACACAACTGAATCACCGACTGCTCCAACACCATCACCCCCCTCAAGAAAGCCTCCAAGCCCCACGCCAAGAAAGCCAGCTGGTTCTCCACCGAACTCCGAGACTCCAGACGCACCAGCAGACGTCTCAAAAAACTGTGAAGGAACTCCAAAACCCCAACTGACCTCGACAACTTCAAAACAGCTACCGCAGCCCTCCACAAGCTCATCAGACTCTCCAGGAAGAAAGCACTTCAGGACAGAATCTCCACCAACGCTCACAACAGCAAGGAACACTTCGGCATCATCAAAGAGTTTGCCCAACCCAACAGCGAGTCCACAGACATCACTCCCTCCCAGGACCTCTGCGACAGACTCAGTGCTTTCTTCCAACACAAAATCAAGACCATCTATGACAACTTCGACGACAGCAACCCCCATGAGGAACCCCCTCACACCGCTCCCAGCAGCACGCAACCAACACTTACCAGCTGGACCGCCCTCAGCATCGAAGACACTCTGAGGATAATGAGGACCACCCACTCCGGGGCCCCCACGGACCCCTGCCCCCACCACATCTACTGCAAAGTCACAGACATCATCGCCCCCGAACTTCAACGTATCATCAACCGCTCCTTCGAGACCGCCTCCTTCCCCGACAACTGCAAACACGCCGAGATCAACCCTCTCCTGAAAAAACCTTCAGCAGACCCCACCAACCTCAAGAATTTCAGACCGATCTCCATACTCCCTTATCCGGCCAAAGTCATGGAAAAAGCCGTCAACAGCCAACTCGCCGCCTTCATCGAAGAGAACAATATCCTCGACTCCTCCCAATCAGGCTTCAGGAATAACCACAGCACCGAAACCACACTCCACACAGCAACAACGACATTGTCAGGGACTGTCCGGGACTATGTCAGGTACACAGTCAGGGACTTGGGCAAGGACTGGGAACGGGGTAGAAAACGTACACAGAGAGGAGTACAGCGCTGCCCAGGATCACACAGGAAGTCAGAGGAGGAAAAGGGATCCAAAGGGGAAGCCTGAACAAGTGAACAAGATGGCTAAGACCCAGAAAGGACAGGCACTTATGAAGCAATTTAGCATTCAGAAAAACTACACCCAGGACGAATGTGCAAGACATATATATGAAACAACATTAACAATAAAGGGGAGTGTGGGGTAAAGCACTCAGGAGCTCCACACAGTAAGACTGAAGCTCAGTAAGTTTCTCACCCACAATTGCTGTTACAGATACTGACTGCAAATACCCACATATAGGATATGCATGCAAAGGCGGGGTCTGTGGAGCTTATACCTATGGTGATGTTATAACAGTAACTCAAAGACAATACTCACAGTGAACAAGAAACACCACCTAGGTAGTCAGCTGTGCCCACGGATCCTGAAGATCAAAGAGGAACACACAAAGCAGTAACAGCAAAGGGGTAGCACTAAACACAAGCACAATAGACAAGGAGGAGTGCTTAACAGGAAAGGAAGGAAATCACAGGGCACACTTGGCAGAAAGCAGGTAACAAACTAAAAAGGTTACAGAAGCAAGACAGCAGAAAAAGAAAGACAGCAAACTAGAACTAGAACCAAGGAAATGGGAAGAAAGGCAGGGACTGGAAAAGGATATACAGAAAGGGAGACTACAAGGGTATACAAGAATTGTGCTGGTTCAGGAATCAGGAAAACAAAGTAGCACTGAAGGCAGTGCTGGAGCAGGAACTAGAATTGAGCAAAAGCTCAGGAGTCAAAGTAGCACTGCAGGTAGTGCTAGTTCAGGAGAAGGGAAACTGCTGCAGGTCAGGAACAAGGAATGCTAAGGCTCAGGAGTCAAGGTAGCACTGCAGGTAGTGCTAATTCAGGAGAAGGGAAACTGCTGCAGTTCAGGAACAAGGAATGCTCAGGAGTCAAGGTAGCACTGCAGGCAGTACTGGTTCAAGGAAACAGGAAATAGCTACAGCTTAGGAAACAAGGAGTCAAGAGAGCACTGCAAGCAGTGCAAATCAGGAACAAGAAATAGCTGAAGCCCAGGAACAGGAACAAAGAATAACTATAGCTCAGGAACTCAGGAAACAAGGTAGCACTGCAGGCAGTGCTAATTCAGGCACAAGGAATAGCTATAGCTCAGGAACCAAGGAATATCGCAAGCTCAGGAAACTCTGGAAACAAGGGTATCAAAAGCTCAGGAACTCTGGAAACAAGGATCGGCCTCACCCGTATACAGCTACAATGACCAACACTGGGCTGAAGGGAGCTGGGGCTTAAAAGAGCTCACAGTACTCATGCGCATCAGGTGTGAGCAGGCTAGCAGCAGCCAGCCACAGGTGAACTGAATTCCTCCACCCATCCTTGGCCTGCAGGGGTGGAGACAAAGCAGTGAGCAGGGGATTATAGGTAATGGAGTTTCCAGCATGAGCAGACTGGCTTCCACAAAACCCGGCATGGATTGGGAATGGATGTCAATTCCTAAATGATGTCCAAATGCCTGGAAGTCAGGATATGCATACAGGGGAGTGTCTGGAAGCATATTAGAGTACTGGAAAGCCCCACAATTAGGCCCCCTGGTGGTGGGAACGAGAGCACAGGGAGTGAATTGTGACAGTACACCCCCTCCAACGACCGGCTCCCGGAATCTGGGACTCGATTTAAAGCCTTTGCTGCTATGAAATAAGTCCATTCCCATCAGAGATGTAGTGCAAGATACCAGAGGACTACAGGAAAAATGTGATGTTCTGGAGAGTAGGGTAATAGGCTGTAAATTAACAGCAGTATTGAAGGCAGAACCTGAAGAGTCCAAATCCAGTAACGGGGGCTTAGAAGCCTGAATTAAAGGTGTTTGAAGTCCTGATGATGGCAGGCTAGAGTAGCACTCTGAAAACAAAGGAAGATTTACTGTAGGGTCAAAAGCATATAACGGATTGGCAGGAGGCACAGAGGTCAACGTCAAACTGGCTGAAGGCAAAGGAGACAATGAAAAGCAGACCTGAGGCTCTGGCCCTGGATGAAAACATACAGAAGACTCACATGCAGGAGACTCTGGAAGCAGGTATGCAGGAGACCGAGGCCCTTGAGGCTTACATGTTGAGAGTTTTGTCTTTGATGCTGGAGATTCAGTCTCTGAATGTATACGTACTGAGACTTCTGGAGGCTGGCAAACTGAAAGCACAGGGTCAAAAAGTAGGCAAGATAGAGGCTCAAGGCCAGAAGACAGGGAGCCTGGAAGCTCTGGTGCTGAAGGCAGGGAGCCTGGAAACTCTGGTGATGAAGGCAGGGAGGCTGGAAGCTCTGGCTCGGAAGTCAGACATGCTGGAAGCTCTGGCTCGGAAGTCAGACAGGCTGGAAGCTCTGGCTTGGAAGTCAGACAGGCTGGAAGCTCTGGCTCGGAAGTCAGACAGGCTGGAGACTCTGACTTAGTAGGCAGGTGAGTTGAGGGCTTGTGCTCTGAATGCAGGCAGTCTGGAGGCTCCGGTTCTAATGGCAGGCAGTCTGGAGGCTCCGGTACTAATGGCAGGCAGGCTGCAGGCTCGGGCTCAGATGGCAGGCAGGCTGCAGGCTCGGGCTCACATGGCAGGCAGGCAGGCTGCAGGCTCGGGCTCACGTGGCAGGCAGGCTGCAGGCTCGGGCTCACATGGCAGGCAGGCTACAGGCTCAGGCTCACATGGCAGGCAGGCTGTAGGCTGAAGTTCAGAAGGCAGCAGGCCGGCTGAGGACTCTGGAGACTCCGAGAGCAGCAGGCCGGCTGAAGATTCTGGAGACTTTGCAAAAAGACAAGCTGATGACAGAGAGGCACAAGGATGATAGACTTTAAATTCTGGGAATGGCGATGGCCAGTGAACAGTAGATTCCCTATTGTCAATATTGAAATCTTCACAGTTCCTTGGCTCATTAAAACACACTGAAGGGCTTTCTTCAGGATGGCTAATAATACTGCTTATCTTAGAGTCTCTGATGACCAGACTCCCTATACCATTTGGCAGTTCACATGTCTTAGTCAGAGGAAATAGGTCTGAGACTTCTTGGTCATGGGAGATTTGTTCAATTCCTTCTGCATTACAAGGTGGTACAGAAGCATAAGAGCATAAAGTAATATTATGTCCTGACTTTTCAATATGTGGCGTGCTTGAAGGCGAGAGAGCAAACAAGGGGTCAGGATTTTGTTCCTTCTCAGTGAGGAGGTTGGCTTCAGTCGCAGAAGTTAGACCAAGAGCATAGACTGAGTCAGAGGGTGTTGTCACATCAGGGATTATGTTGGGCACTGGTTCAGGTTTTGTCTGTAGGTCAATGGCCAGTGTATGTGATACCCCGGGGTGGAACTGACCTCACTACCAGGAAGAGAAAGCAAGCAAGTATTTAGTGTCTTCCCTGGCATCTGGGGTTCCTTAGAAGTGGAGGGACACATCTCAGATGTAGTGCCTATACACAGTTTAGCACTAGAAGACAACACACCAGAGGAGGTAGAAATTTCAGAATTCAAACAAATACTTTCATTAACTGGACTGTGAGATAAGGTACTATGGTTTTTCTGAATGGAATCTGAGGGATCAGCCACTGTATTCTTCACAAAATCGCTGGACCAGCTCTGAGGGGAACGCAAAAGAGAGCGCAAGGCTTCATTCTCCATTTCTAAGGAGGCTAACATCGAGATGGAAAAGTTGTTTTCTATAGGGGTTTTAGATTCCCACTTGAACTGTGTGTTGTAATTTTTTAACAGAGTCTGAAACATTTTATTCTCTCGTTGTAATTCAAGAATCTTAGATGTAATTATATCCTGTGAAGACTGCAGATCTTTCTCTACAAGGACAGTGGTAGACTTGGCAACTTCACAACAAACAACAGAGCTAAACCTTGGATTTTGTTCAAAGTGGCTATTAGCCACCTGTGTTCTAGTAGTTCTTTTCTCTCTCTTGTTAAACTGATTATTGTTTACTTTGAATGTGGTATCTAACAAGGTCCCTTTAGTATCCGGGACTGTGATCTTTACTGGACTACAAGACTGGGTAACATTATTTGAATGGAGAACAGAGGTTATGAAATGAATCTGCTCTTTCTTTGGCTGCTGTGTGGTTAAACATGCTTTAACTGGGGTCATTGAACTACCAGTTTGGTAAGATGCTGATAAATACTGTGTCTGGAAATTGTCTTCAAAGAAAACATTGTCTTGACAGGGGGTCTCTGAGTTACAAACTTCAGAAAAGTTTCCCTAATAGTACCACTCTCTAAATTACTATTTTGTCTTTCTGCTGCTAACAAGGTTTGCAGAAATTTGTTTTCATCCTGTAGGTCACAGGCTGACATCAGGTGAGGATCAGGGTTACAGATGGAATGAAAATCTAACATAGAAGGATCAGCCAACCACAGGGAATAATATTCAGCACGTAAGAGTCTGTTTTGTTCCATGAATCGATCTCTAGAGTCTAAGGACTTTCTAATAGGTTGTACGGAGCGCTGCTTTGGCAATGGATGTCTGCCATCATACGCAGACTTACTGGTTCTGATGCTAAACATCTTGGCAAGAACTGACTGGGAGAGCTTTGAGAAAAAAAAGTGGTAGCTAACTGTTAGAAATGGGGGTCTCTAGTTGGCAATGGCTGGCCACTGTCCAAGTAGGGACCCTTCTTCCTAAGTCAGAGTGAGAGGGCTACCCTCTTTAATACCCCTGCTCAACCCTGTGGTAACGTAGCACGAGCAGGTAG
>CAWUFW010020379.1:0-70000 GCA_963921515.1 Calotriton arnoldi
CTACCACTACTACCACCCTTAGCCAGGGGGGCAGGATGCCTACCACTACTACCACCCTCACCCAGGGGGCAGGATGCCTACCACTACTACCACCCTCACCCAGGGGGGCAGGATGCCTACCACTACTACCACCCTTAGCCAGGGGGGCTGGATGCCTACCACTACTACCACCCTCAACCAGGGGGGCTGGATGCCTACCACTACTACCACCCTTAGCCAGGGGGCAGGATGCCTACCACTACTACCACCCTTAGCCAGGGGGCAGGATGCCCACCACTACTACCACCCTCACCCACGGGGGGCAGGATGCCCACCACTACTACCACCCTCACCCAGGGGGGCAGGATGCCCACCACTACTACCACCCTCAGCCAGGGGGCAGGATGCCTACCACTACTACCACCCTCAACCAGGGGGGCTGGATGCCTACCACTACTACCACCCTTAGCCAGGGGGCAGGATGCCTACCACTACTACCACCCTTAGCCAGGGGGCAGGATGCCCACCACTACTACCACCCTTAGCCAGGGGGCAGGATGCCCACCACTACTACCACCCTCACCCAGGGGGCAGGATGCCCACCACTACTACCACCCTTAGCCAGGGGGGCAGGAAGCCTACCACTACTACCACCCTTAGCCAGGGGGGCAGGATGCCTACCACTACTACCACCCTCACCCAGGGGGGCAGGATGCCTACCACTACTACCACCCTCACCCAGGGGGGCAGGATGCCTACCACTACTACCACCCTTAGCCAGGGGGGCTGGATGCCTACCACTACTACCACCCTTAGCCAGGGGGCAGGATGCCTACCACTACTACCACCCTTAGCCAGGGGGCAGGATGCCCACCACTACTACCACCCTCACCCACGGGGGCAGGATGCCCACCACTACTACCACCCTCACCCAGGGGGGCAGGATGCCCACCACTACTACCACCCTCAGCCAGGGGGCAGGATGCCTACCACTACTACCACCCTCAACCAGGGGGCTGGATGCCTACCACTACTACCACCCTTAGCCAGGGGGCAGGATGCCTACCACTACTACCACCCTTAGCCAGGGGGCAGGATGCCCACCACTACTACCACCCTTAGCCAGGGGGCAGGATGCCCACCACTACTACCACCCTCACCCAGGGGGGCAGGATGCCCACCACTACTACCACCCTTAGCCAGGGGGCAGGAAGCCTACCACTACTACCACCCTTAGCCAGGGGGCAGGATGCCTACCACTACTACCACCCTCACCCAGGGGGGCAGGATGCCTACCACTACTACCACCCTCACCCAGGGGGGCAGGATGCCTACCACTACTACCACCCTTAGCCAGGGGGGCTGGATGCCTACCACTACTACCACCCTCAACCAGGGGGCTGGATGCCTACCACTACTACCACCCTTAGCCAGGGGGCAGGATGCCTACCACTACTACCACCCTTAGCCAGGGGGCAGGATGCCCACCACTACTACCACCCTCACCCACGGGGGCAGGATGCCCACCACTACTACCACCCTCACCCAGGGGGGCAGGATGCCTACCACTACTACCACCCTTAGCCAGGGGGCAGGATGCCCACCACTACTACCACCCTCACCCAGGGGGGCAGGATGCCCACCACTACTACCACCCTTAGCCAGGGGGCAGGAAGCCTACCACTACTACCACCCTTAGCCAGGGGGCTGGATGCCTACCACTACTACCACCCCCACTCATAGGATGGACAATGCATGACACAACAAGCACACCACAACCTAGGGAATGCAAGATTAAGACATCCCCCCACCACCATGACAAGCGTGTGAGCAGGCTGTGTCAAATGCCTACAACACCGAACATGACATTGAACATACAATGTGACCCCCTAGCACATGTGCCACACATATATGTGTGTGGCACCCACAATGCAAGCAGCCCATGACCATTGTGGCAATGGGGCCTAAACCCCCATCATCACAGTGACCAAAAGGCAAGTGTGGGGTCCATAGCTGAAGCACATTTTGACCATTGTGGCAATGGGGTCTACACCCTCATCATCACAGTGACCAAAAGGTAATTGTTGACAAAGAAAGAGCTGCAACTGCCAAACTGCATGGATCATTCCTGGTCACAGAACCAAAAACTCATCTGTGGCAAAGTAGTGTATGTGTCCCATTGCAACATAAATTGGGGGAGCCAAATACTGCAGTGCAAATGAAACATTCCTTTGGCCATGTGCAGACAAACAACACCCATGGGGGCTGAGACCGTCAACAGTCATCAATAACACAATGACAGAAGTGACCATCAGAATGCAGACCCACATATTTGCACCAATGGGCACACAAATGCAGATACCCTGTGGAGACAGCAGATGTGAGGTGAACAGATACCATACCATGGCAGCAATGGGACACACAAACCATGATCACTGTGCTGACCGATGACCTAGGAGTCCCAGGGACAGCAGGGGAAACACACCAAACAACATACAGCCAATGGCACACCCAAGATATGCCAATGCAGTGGTGCAGATGCACAAACACAAACAGGCAGACCAACACTGTCATCATACACAGCAGGTGAGGGGTGGGGGTGCCAGTGTCCCCAGGCAACAACACAACACATGAGGAGAGCTGAATACCAATCATACAGATGTGCATACACTGCCACACTAAGGTAACTCATGGATCCAAATCCCCTATGTGGGCAAGCAGGCATTGACAGGTGAGAGGGAGCACAAAACACACATGTCACACAGGCACGTAGGAACAACAACTGACACAGCAAGTCACAGACACACCACAGCACCACCCCCAGGGCCCCCACAATGTGGTGACCCTGGGCTGAAGAAAAATACCACTGTGATGACAAAGCTAAATGTCGTTCACACTGTGAACCACAGTCAGGTGTCCTGAGCAACTAACTACCATCACACCTACACAAGCACAAATCAATCAGCATGGCCAGTAAGCCAAGGCCAACATGGAGGCAGGGGACTAGCCGGGCAACAACTCTCATCTGCACACACTCAACACCACACCCCTCGACCTCCAACAATGTGCAGCAGTGAAGTACACATGCACTGGTGACATTGCACATGCACCCATTACTATTCCAGGGTGGTGGGTGGGAACCAAGGTGTAGAAACACATCACACATGGACACTCAACAAGACTCCTGAATGTCTGACACACTGCACACTACGCTGTACATGGACATGACGGCAATACCACACCGACCAATGGGATCCCAGCCACAGTCACACACCAATGAAGAAGCCAAGGTCACCCACAAAGAACACACATAGACAACAACCAACATTGCAGCCCGGACCCTAAGGAGTGCCAGCAGTCACACACACAACGTGTCACAATCACTGAAAGATAACACAAACTGGAAATCACATGACAGGGGCAAACAACAAGTGCCAAAGGGAAACCTGACTGTGACCCATCTGCGTCAGCACACAAACTCTGCCCTGACAGCAAACACACCTATGGGTGACACCCTGATGACCAGTAATGTGCCATGCACCCACATCACAGAGAACACAGGGAGAAGACTTTGGGGGAACATAGCTCAAGTCAGCAAGCATCACAAACAGGTACAACACTAGGGATCACAGCATGCGCAGATGAATGGAAGTGAACACACAGACATGCACATACAACACACACCTTGGGCGCAGGCAATGTCACACGTGTACACACTGCCATGAGGGGACTCCACTCCTGTGTGAGGAAAGCTGTGCCATATGTTGCCTCAGTAGGGCCCCATCATGTCAGCTGAGCACTTGGTCACACAATCAACAATTAGCACCAAATGAGGGCTCCCATCACATCAGCCTGGTCATGGATGTGCCAACGGAATCATCAGCACAGATCCAACACACTTGTATAGCAATGTTGCACTGACTACACGGATGAGTCCCTCCCCATTGATGCCCAAACCTGCATGTCCACTGGAGATGGCAACACGGTCAGGGAAGTAGACAAATGCAACGATGGCAGGCACAACAGATGTGCAGGGGTGGAAGCCACAGATATGAAATTGCCAATGTAAGTAGGAAACCCATTGCCAAATACTGAACACATGACACCCTCAGATGCTGCTATTGATGACATGGATACACCACATGATAGGACACATTCCCCCTGGACCACATGGGTTCCTGCACAGTAACACTTCATAATCATGAGACCAGATATCACCATCACTGCAGCAAGGGCATGGTTAGCTGCACCAACAACATGTACATCTGAAGCATGAGCACTAGAGAAAAGAAAGTTGCTTTATTCAGCATATGTGTTGAGGCCAAACGAAGTCCTGAAAAAGAGCAAAGGCCAATGGCCAGTCCATTGTCAAAGTTCAAACAGGGTGACACTGGCAGATGTCACCTTACGCATGCCTGCACAATACCAGGGACAATCCACTAGGAGGGGCAACCGGGGGGCAGGCCAGGCACCGCAGGGACAGGATCAGGGCTCACCAGGGGGAGTCAGGGAAGGGGTGGTGGGTGCTGGAGAGCCACTGACAACTGCAGTGGAGGTGTCTGACATGGTGTGTGCCGGCACAACTGGGGGGCATGACACAGATGTCGTGGGTGCCGGCACAACTGCAGTGGACCCTGCAGATGGGGTGGACAGGTCCGCCACTGCAGTGCCCAAGTCAGACAGGGCGGTAGTGGACTCCACTGCAGTGCCTACCTCCAGGGGAGGAGAATGGGGAACAGGCAAGGTGGGTTGGATAGAGGGGGGACACCCTCACCACATCAGTGGCACAGACAAGCGCAGCGGGGGTGTGGTGCTGGGAGAGCAAGTGGCAGGGGGAGAAGGCCGGAGCATCTTGGGGATGGTATATCTGTGGGTGGGGGAACCTGGGGCAGGGTGTGGTGGGGGCACCTGTGCAGTGGGGGCCTGAGGGATGGAGGACGGAGACCTTGTGCCTGAGCTGCAGGGCGGTGGCGGGGTCTTGCTCTTAGCACTCCGGGGGACTTGCGGGTGGGGGCCTCAGTCCGTCTGCGCCTGGGGGAGGGTGTCCGGGGGCGAGGGGCACTCTGCTCCGTGTGGGTGGGCTTCCTCTTCCCCCGGGATGCTGGAGCAGCTTCATCGGTGGGGAAGAGGCCGAGGTCACAGAGGAAGAGCTGCTGTGACTTTGGGGTTGCAGGTGAGGCAAGGGAGGGTGCTTTGGAGGGAGAGGGAACTGAGGACTGCGCAGTGCATGTGGATGCGTGTGTGTGTTCCAGGGCCCCATCCCCTGTGAGTCTGGCTTCAGTCCCCTGAATATGCGTGCGTGTGCGTTTTGTCATTGGCGTGTGTGTCAGTGTGCTGGATGTGTGTGTGCTGGTGTGTGCCAGTGTGTGTGTGCCTGGGATGGGTAAGGTGCTGGGGAGTGTGGATGGAGCAGAGGCAGGAGGGGTGAGGGACCGTTTGAGGAGGGACACTGCTGCCGTCAGGGAGGAGTCCATGGACCTATTGCCCCTCTGTAGGTCAGACATGCCCGATGAGATGCCCTCCATGAACGACACCAGCTGAGTCAACAGCGCGGTGTGCGCATGGAGGACACTCAGCATGGCTGTCTGCCCTACATGGAGCTGGCGAAGGAGGTACACAGACTCCTCACTCAGGGCAGCAGGGGACACAGGGGCAGGGGTGCGGTGCCTGGCCCAAAGGAGACACGCTCCCGGACATGGGAGCCTCCACGGACCTGGGGAATGGGAGCCGATGGGAGGGCGGTGGTGGTGCTGGTGGTGGCGGGGACAGCAACACTAGCTGGGGTGTGGTGGCTGCTGACACCCGCCTCCACAAGGGAGTCATCCTCCGAGTTGCTCTGGTCCTCAGCTGAGGTGGATGCTGCTGAGGACTCCTCGGTGTGGCTCCCCTCGCCCTCCGTGCCACTGGGTCCCTCCGACCACTCCTCGGCTGCTGACCCAGTCTGGCTCTCCGGCTCCTCCTGGTCCGTGGAGCTGTCCCCTTCCGTGGCCGTGGATGTATCTGCAAACAATGGGGAAACAGACAGACATCAGTCACCTGCACATAACGCACACACCACTGTGAGCACAGCACATCACAGAGCAAGCCCTGGCATCATTAGTTGTACAATGCTAAAAGTGCACTAATTGAACAGGAGAAGTCAATTGTCAGTCTGATGCCAAGCATGGCACTCACATCCCACATGGCCTTGCACCCATCTGTCTGGTGTCTGTTGGATTGCAACACCCCAGTGTTGACACATGCACCAAGTACACAGTAGTTGGACAGTGCAGAGGACACGGTGTGGACACATCACAGCTCTTGCCACTGAGTCAGTACAGGTTTACGGATGTAAGGGATGCCCAGAGTCAAATAGGAAATGCATGTGATGCATACCAGCGACAGACACCATGATGCACCCATGTCCTGATAGCCAGCGCCACTATGGTGTGCATGTAGCACATGTCACTCCCCTGCAGGATCACCAATCAGTAGACACATGCCATGGCGGAGGCATGACTGCAAAGTCATACATCACTGTCTCAGTGATGTATGACTTTGCAGCCAGACAACAACACTCTGCACTGTGTCACAATAGTAGGTCATGGGGAATGCAAGTCCTGGAGCTGCACAAGTGCACATGTACATCCCCCCACAACACATCCTCTTAACCCTCATCTGTCCAGGTCATACCTATTGGACATATGGGAGACCTGTGACACTACCCTCTGAACCTGAGCCCCTCACACTCTGCTGTGCATGGGGAACAGCTACCTGAACTTCACATTTACATGCCCCAGTCTGCATGGGCAGCTGATCAGACACCTATGTGTCACACAAGTATCGTCTCCTATGGTCACATCTCCAGTGGCATGCTGAGCCCCTACCAAGAAACTCCACAGCAGTCCTGGCGACTAATCCACAGCACACTGACACAGAGGCAGACACCTGAGGGGCAAATCACTGTGCACAATGTGTCCACTGATACACGGGAGTGGGAGTACAGAGTGTATTGTATGGCCTGGAGTAGGCATGACTGTCCAGCCCCACATTAATGAGGGATGAGCCCTGGACTGTAGGCAGCTGGCTAAGTATGTGTGACACACGTCATATACATACTCCTGGGGCCCAAACATTGTTCCCACCCGCAGCATGGGTGTGTGCCAGGTACCCCAGCCACATGTTGTGGATCAGCTCAGCAATTGGACCACAGATCAAAGTAACACGCTGAATACATGTCAGAATACAGGCATTGTGTAAGCAATGGACCCACCCATGATGCCCACCACAGAGTCAGGGAAACAGATGCTGTCTCCCACCTTGAGTCAAGCAAACTGCAAGGACACAGTCCTAAGTGACAGGATTCCCTGCATGTAAGGGCCACACCTGGGTATCAGATGAGGAGTGGGCAGTGCACAATAGAGGGACATGGCTCCTGGACAACATGACTGCTGTACTGTGGCAGTTCAACCTGGCCCGAGGAGGGCACATAACATGTTAGACAGAGTACACAGTGCAGTCTTTGACTCACCCCCTCCTTGCTGCTCTCTGGCCTTCAGCTGCCCATCCAGGTCTGGAAAGACCACCGCCAGGATCCTGAGCATGTGGGGGGTCAGGGTCCGTGTTCCGCCCCTCCTGCGAGGAGGCGACAGCTTCAGCTGGACCCGTGCAATCCTCCGGGTCCAGCCCCGAAGGTCCTGCCACCTCTTTTGGCAGTTGCGGATCCGGCGCTTGTAGACCCCCACGGACCGGACAGCCCGGACGATGTCCTTCCAGATCTCATGCTTCCGATGGGCAGAAGCCTGTCAGGATGACAAAGTGATAAGGACATTACTACACATGCAACATATCCGTGCATGACACAGTTGCATATACATGTCGCAATCACAGGGGCACATGGTGTACCCAGGCAGTGCACGGCTGCCCATGGACAGTTTTCCAGAAGTCACTACATGGTATCATAGCATGGGGAGTAAAACCCTGTTCAGAAGCACTGTCACTGCACCATACCTGTCCAGTGCAAGTCACTACACACTATGGGGGTGACAACTACTCAGTGAGCCTGCTAGCCAGTGGTGTGCTGACTCTCAGCCTTGCTAGTCAGACAAAATGCACATTCAGAAAGGCAGTGCACAGAACACTCACCTGCTCCCCTGGTGTCCCATACAGCTTGCTGTACTGTGGAAGTAGGCTGTCCAGCAGGGCCTGGTTCTCTTCAAGGCTGAAGGCTGGGGCTCTCTCCACAGTACGTGCCATTGCAGGGTCCAGAGGGGCAGAGACAGCAGCAGTGCAGTGGCAGATGTCGTCCTGGAGCATGTAGTGCAGGCAAGTGGGCTCTCAGGGGAACATGCAGCAATATATATGTGCTGGAGAGGCAGATACTGTCCCTTGTGTCCAAAGTGATAGGTCCAAGTCGTTTGCATCTTCTGAATCTGGCCAATCCATGGAATAGCAGCACCAAAACACGCCCACAGCATCCTTCAAAATTTCAACTTCATGACATACATGATTTTGCAACATTGTTGTGGGTGACCAACTGATTTTCCAGCAACCGACTCGTTCGAATATTCGAAAACGCGTCCGTTGCCAGGCAAGCCCATTGTCAATGGGTGCGCACCGATCGGTCCATTGAGGTACAACGCGCACAGGGGTACAACGCGTACCCGCACACATTGAATGCAATGGGCCGGCCGGAGGCACCGATCGGTCCATTGCAGTACAACGCGCACAGGGGTACAACGCGTACCCGCACACATTGAATGCAATGGGCCGGCCGGAGGCACCGATCGGTCCATTGCAGTACAACGCGCACAGGGGTACAACGCGCACCCGCACACATTGAATGCAATGGGCCGGCCGGAGGCACCGATCGGTCCATTGCTGTTCAACGCGCACAGGGGTACAACGCGTACCCGCACACATTGAATGCAATGGGCCGGCCGGAGGCACCGATCGGTCCATTGCAGTACAACGCGCACAGGGGTACAACGCGTACCCGCACACATTGAATGCAATGGGCCGGCCGGAGGCACCGATCGGTCCATTGCAGTACAACGCGCACAGGGGTACCACGCGTACCCGCACACATTGAATGCAATGGGCCGGCCGGAGGCACCGATCGGTCCATTGCAGTACAACGCGCACAGGGGTACCACGCGTACCCGCACACATTGAAAGCAATGGGCCGGCCGGAGGCACCGATCGGTCCATTGCTGTTCAACGCGCACAGGGGTACAACGCGTACCCGCACACATTGAATGCAATGGGCCGGCCGGAGGCACCGATCGGTCCATTGCAGTACAACGCGCACAGGGGTACCACGCGTACCCGCACACATTGAATGCAATGGGCCGGCCGGAGGCACCGATCGGTCCATTGCTGTTCAACGCATCACTGTACATGTGACTGGCATATGTCAGCATGCCTGTCTCAGATGGACATATGCCAGCCACAGATAGCTCCCAGGGAGTGAGGGGCACACCTACATCACGACAGCCTGTCCACACCTTATCATGAAGGCATGTAAGGCTGCATTTCCTATTGTGTGTATGTTGGTGTACATGTTGTCCTGTGGGTGTCACCTGTGGGCAGCCACCCCCAGGCTGTGCACGTGTTCATGGGGACAGGATCCTGGGTGTTACATGTACGTGACCACTGTGATGTGCAACTGTTCATATCTGTGCATGTGCCATGGTCACATTTCACAGTGGTGTTTGTGTATGTCATGTCACATACCCCGTGAGTCCCATGTGGGACGGTATGTTTGAGCCAGGGTGTCCCTGTGGCACAATAGTGATGGCCCTCCACAGTCTTTGTGCATGTAGTGTTTACAATGTCTCTGATTTCATGTGCACAATGGGAGACAGTCTCCACATCCACGTTGTGTGTGCATGGACTCTGATGTTGTGCGTGTGTGTCACAGACGTCCATGGCTCTCCTGCCATGGCAAGTGTGGCCACTACCTGTGGGGGTCATGTTTGTTTTGTTGTGGTGTACACATGATACTCCAGGTGATGCCAGTGTCCATGTGGCATTACAGGGTCCCTGGGAATGTGCCTGTCGTTGAGCTGTGGTGCCTGGGGCACATCTGTCCTCACATGTCACTGGGGGGTGACTGTGACACAGCATCATGATATCCAATGGGCCAACCTGGGCCAAATTGATGCCACCTGTAGGACCGTGTTGACAGATGTTGGCCATGTATGTACCATACATGTCGTTCCGGTACTGCACACTTCATGTAGTTGTGCCTCATGATGATGTATGTTGGGATCTTGAGTGTGTTCAATGCCGCATATGTGGGGTGACTGATGATCTTGCTTACTTCTCCTCTGCACTGCAGGGCTCCTGCTGTCCATCGGCCATTCCCAGACCTGGCAACGATGGTGGAACGGGACAGCATCCGACGGTACCGCTTCACCAGGCAGCTGATTGAGGATTTTGCAGTGCAGTTGTCCCCACATTTGCAGCCTGGCCGGCCGTATCCTACAGCGCTGACCCCCAAGGTGAAGGTGATGGCAGCCCTACACTTCTTTGCCACCGGTACCTTCCAACATACTGTGGCGTCTGCTGGTGGGATGTCACAGACCATGTTCAGCCGTGTGCTCCGCGATGTTTTGGCGGCAATGTTGCTCTTCCTGAACCGGTACATCTATTTCCCTAGACTGCGACGACTCACTGACGTGAAGAGTGACTTTTATGCCCTGGGGAGGATGCCGCATGTCATTGGCTCCATTGATGGGACACATGTGGCTTTGGTACCACCACAGGCCCAGGAGCAGGCCTACAGGAACCGCAAGCACTACCACTCGGTCAATGCACTGGTGGTGTGTCTTGCAGACATGACCATCACACACGTGTGTGCCCGTTTCCCTGGTTCAGCACACGATGCCTTTGTGATGAGGAGTAGTCGCATCCCCAGGTTGATGGCACAGATGCAGAACCAGCGTGCCTGGCTTGTCGGTGTGTACTGACTTTGTGCCATTGTGTGTGATCTGATCTGTAGTATTCCGCCCACTTTTCCAAGTCAGCTGATGTGCACTTGTCTGTCCGTAGGTGACTCGGGATACCCCAACATGCCGTGGTTGCTGACACCCCTCAGGAACCCTGTGACACCTGCCCAGATGCGCTACAATGAGGCACATGGTCGGACCAGGAGAGTGATTGAGCGGACCTTTGGTCTCCTGAAGAGCCGCTTCCGCTGCCTGGACAAGACCGGAGGGTCCCTCCCATATGCCCCTGCGAAAGTGTGCAAGATTATCATCGTCTGCTGCATGCTCCACAACCTGGCAGTGCGGAAGGAGTTGCCTCTCATCCAGGATGACGATGACCAACATCCGCCACCTGTGGAGGATCCTGGCCTGGACCACGATGCCAGTGACGATGATGATGATGATGGTGATGGTGATGTCCGCACACAGCTCATCACCAACTTCTTTAGCTGAATGTGAGTATCCTGAGGTGTCATGTGAATGATGTGAGTTGGCATGATGTGTGGGTGGTGCTCTGGTGCTGTTGGAGTGTGTCCATGGGCTACTTGACAGGATGTGTGTTGCGATGTGTGGTGACAGGTGGGCTGTACTCCCCAACAGTGTTGACATGCTAACTTGGTTCTGGGTGGGTATCTTGTAACATGTATTGTGCATGAGTTTTGCTGTTCTGTCCTGTACTGCATTGCTTTTGACTGTGTGTCATTTCTGTCCTTCACAGGGTACTTTCAGATTCGTTTGGTCAACTGTGTCCACCGACGACGTGATTGCACATCCAGGCTGGTAGCTGTTGTGTCCCTACAGGTGATGTGCGCCACACCCATGGACTTCCTTCTGTCTACAGTTGTTGACTGTGTGCCCGCTACCAGGTGGGGTTACCTTGCATCTGTAGTGGTTACGGCATGTTGCTACTGTGTAATAAACCTGTGCTTCACTTAGTGATGTGCGTTGTCTGTGGTCACACATTTGACTGCCATTTGCTTACTGCACCTGTGGGCTACTTGACTACAACTGGGAATGGGTGTGGTGTCTGTGCATTGCACCGTCTTCCCTGGCAACATCAGTGTAGGCAATGAGTCAGATGGCCTAGGTGTGTATGTGTTGTGTAGCCCTGGTGGTGTGTCTCCCTCATATGTGTCACGTTGCCTGTACTCACATGCCTGTGTTGTCCTTGCTGTTGCAGTTCGCATACACTGTGTAATTTTGCAGTTCATCATCCCCATAACAGCACCCACGTTGGAATCACGACAGAGGCAAGTATGGTGTATTAGTGTGTTTATTGTGATAATAGTGCATAGGATGGATTGTGCTGTACATGAATCTTGCAATCCCAAGTTCCTAGATGAATAGAAAGTCCAGGTAGACAGGATCCCCAGTATCGGGGCCACAGTTGTCTGACACATTGTTCCAACTTGTACTCCCCATGCAATGTGTGGGAGTAGTGTTGCCATCAACAGGGTGAACAGTCTGTGCACAAAGGCGAAAATCCAGAACAGGTTCAGGCTTCCTGGGAGTTGCGCTTGGCCATCAGCCTCTCACTTTCCCCTCCTCGGACGACCCCTCTTCTTGGGGGGGCCCTCTAGTGCAGGCTGCTGCGGTGCAGGGGACTCTCCGCCAGAGTCCTCCTCCCTCCCTGTGGCAGTTGCAGTTTGTTCGGTACCAGATGTTGTTGGCACACAGGGAGGTGTGGACTGGTTGCTGTTCATCTGGCGGAGGCATTGTAAAATGTCCCTGTGCACCGCCGTCATCTCATGTAGTACATCCCACTTGGACTCCACGCGGGTCATGTGGGAGTCCACACGTGACATGTGGGAGTCCACACGTGACATGTGTGACTCCACGTGGGACATGTGGGAGTCCAAGCGGGCATGATGGGCAGCCTGCTGCTGTTTGATGTCTCTGAGGAGCCCCACTACCTGGCTGAGCTCTCTGGTGCTGGACTGGTACGCATCAGCTATGCGTACCAGTTGTGGGTCTTCATGCACACCAGCAACGTCTGCAAGCAGCGACCTCTGTCTCCCACCCCTCCCACCACCCCTGCTGACATGTGCAGTGTGTGCAGTTGCACGCACAGATAACCCTGGTCCACCTTGGGGGTTGGTGGTGGTGGTGGTGTCCATGGCCCCAGGTTGGTCCAGGGTCACTGCGCTGGTGTTGTTCCTTATTCTGTCCATGTCGGCAGGGATGGTATTCGTGGTGACAGTCGTTGGAGGGGTGGGTGCAGGGGTGCAGCTGGTGGTCCTGCTGGTGCAGCATGTTGACTTGCACCGGATGTGCCAGGTTGTTCTTCATCGTCCGAGGAGGACAGAGGCTGTACGACGCCAGTGAGCTCGGCATCCTCTTGAGCCTGGGACTGGGACTCCTCAGCGTCTGCTGCTGTGTCCCTATCATCACCTGTTTTTGGGAGACACAAACAATGTATGTCATGTTTCTGCAGGCATCAGTGGTTGACACACCTGACAGTTGTGACTGTGCCTCGGGGTGCGGGCCTGTACATTGTATTGTCCTAAGTCGTCACAGTCAGGGGTTGATATTGGTGTGGCACATTGTCCTGCATTATTTGGGCATTTCTATGTATTCTCTGGGGTGTGAACATGGTCTGCATTGATTGTGTTTGGTTGACAGCCAGACCTCCTTCCCACCACCCACCCACCCAGTCAGTTATCCCACCATGGAACGTGCTTGCATTGCAGGGAGTGTAAGTTGTCTCTCAGGATGTCAGTCAGTGGTGTCCTGCTGTTTGTTGGTGCACAGTTGGCAGCAGGGCCTTGTGCTCCCCACAGCAGTAGCCAGTGTCAGCCATCTTGTGAGTCCTTCTCCACTCCCTGTGATGTGAGCATGGTTCAGGGTGGTGTTGATGGGACAGTTGTGGGGGTGAGCTATGTCTGTGACTGTGACTCCCATCATGCTATTGCCTCCACCCCACTTCCCAGCATTCCCATACTTACTTGCTTTTGTGGGGAGTTCAGTGTGTGTGGGTGTGAGGGCAATGGCAAGATGGCTGACAGTGGTGTCCTGCTGTTGGTTGGTGTGCAGTTCCCAGCATGCCCTTGTGCTCCCCACAGCAGTTGCCAGTGTCAGCCATCTTGTGAGTCCTTCTCCACTCCCTGTGATGTGAGCATGGTTCAGGGTGGTGTTGATGGGCCAGTTGTGAGGCTGAGCAATGTCTGTGACTACGACTCCCATCATGCTATTGCCTCCACCCTCCTTCACAGCATGCCCATGCTTCCTTCCTTTTGACTCTGCTTCCCTGTGGGGTGGGCTGGCTGTGCTGACAGGATGGCTGGGAGTGTTGTCCTGGCAGTTGTTTGGCTAAGAGTCCCAAGAGTGTCCCTGTGCTTCACAGAACATAACCCAGGGTGGTGGTGCTTTGTGGGATCTTGTGTTAGGATGGAGGGCATTGCATTCTACCAGGTGGGTACTGTGGAGTTTGTGTTGGGGGGGTGTGAGGGGAGGTGCTGGTGACTATGGTCAGTGCTGCAAGTCCCCCTTCCCACCCAGCCAGCCAGATATCCCACCATGGAACGTGCTTGCATTGCAGGGAGTGTAAGTTGTCTCTCAGGATGTCAGTCAGTGGTGTCCTGCTGTTTGTTGGTGCACAGTTGGCAGCATGCCCTTGTGCTCCCCACAGCAGTAGCCAGTGTCAGCCATCTTGTGAGTCCTTCTCCACTCCCTGTGATGTGAGCATGGTTCAGGGTGGTGTTGATGGGCCAGTTGTGAGGCTGAGCAATGTCTGTGACTACGACTCCCATCATGCTATTGCCTCCACCCCCTTCACAGCATGCCCATGCTTCCTTCCTTTTGACTCTGCTTCCCTGTGGGGTGGGCTGGCTGTGCTGACAGGATGGCTGGGAGTGTTGTCCTGGCAGTTGTTTGGCTAAGAGTCCCAAGAGTGTCCCTGTGCTTCACACAACATAACCCAGGGTGGTGGTGCTTTGTGGGATCTTGTGTTAGGATGGAGGGCATTGCATTCTACCAGGTGGGTACTGTGGAGTTTGTGTTGGGGGGGTGTGAGGGG
This sequence comes from Calotriton arnoldi, assembly GCA_963921515.1. Lineage (NCBI taxonomy): Eukaryota > Metazoa > Chordata > Amphibia > Caudata > Salamandridae > Calotriton > Calotriton arnoldi. Next base: position 14,965 of record CAWUFW010020379.1, read on the forward strand.
AGGTGCTGGTGACTATGGTCAGTGCTGCAAGTCCCCCTTCCCACCCAGCCAGCCAGATATCCCACCATGGAACGTGCTTGCATTGCAGGGAGTGTAAGTTGTCTCTCAGGATGTCAGTCAGTGGTGTCCTGCTGTTTGTTGGTGCACAGTTGGCAGCATGCCCTTGTGCTCCCCACAGCAGTAGCCAGTGTCAGCCATCTTGTGAGTCCTTCTCCACTCCCTGTGATGTGAGCATGGTTCAGGGTGGTGTTGATGGGCCAGTTGTGTGGCTGTGCAATGTCTGTGACTACGACTCCCATCATGCTATTGCCTCCACCCCCCTTCACAGCATGCCCATGCTTCCTTCCTTTTGACTCTGCTTCCCTGTGGGGTGGGCTGGCTGTGCTGACAGGATGGCTGGGAGTGTTGTCCTGGCAGTTGTTTGGCTAAGAGTCCCAAGAGTGTCCCTGTGCTTCACACAACATAACCCAGGGTGGTGGTGCTTTGTGGGATCTTGTGTTAGGATGGAGGGCATTGCATTCTACCAGGTGGGTACTGCGGCGTTTGTGTTGGGGGGGGGGTGTGTGAGGGGAGGTGCTGGTGACTATGGTCAGTGCTGCAAGTCCCCCTTCCCACCCAGCCAGCCAGATATCCCACCATGGAACGTGCTTGCATTGCAGGGAGTGTAAGTTGTCTCTCAGGATGTCAGTCAGTGGTGTCCTGCTGTTTGTTGGTGCACAGTTGGCAGCAGGGCCTTGTGCTCCCCACAGCAGTGCACAGTGTCAGCCATCTTGTCAGTTGTTTTCCACTCCCTGTGATGTGCGCATGGTTCAGGGTGGTGTTGATGGGACAGTTGTGGGGGTGAGCTATGTCTGTGACTGTGACTCCCATCATGCTATTGCCTCCACCCCACTTCCCAGCATTCCCATACTTACTTGCTTTTGTGGGGAGTTCAGTGTGTGTGGGTGTGAGGGCAATGGCAAGATGGCTGACAGTGGTGTCCTGCTGTTGGTTGGTGTGCAGTTCCCAGCATGCCCTTGTGCTCCCCACAGCAGTAGCCAGTGTCAGCCATCTTGTGAGTCCTTCTCCACTCCCTGTGATGTGAGCATGGTTCAGGGTGGTGTTGATGGGACAGTTGTGAGGCTGAGCAATGTCTGTGACTACGACTCCCATCATGCTATTGCCTCCACCCCCTTCACAGCATGCCCATGCTTCCTTCCTTTTGACTCTGCTTCCCTGTGGGGTGGGCTGGCTGTGCTGACAGGATGGCTGGGAGTGTTGTCCTGGCAGTTGTTTGGCTAAGAGTCCCAAGAGTGTCCCTGTGCTTCACACAACATAACCCAGGGTGGTGGTGCTTTGTGGGATCTTGTGTTAGGATGGAGGGCATTGCATTCTACCAGGTGGGTACTGTGGAGTTTGTGTTGGGGGGGGTGTGAGGGGAGGTGCTGGTGACTATGGTCAGTGCTGCAAGTCCCCCTTCCCACCCAGCCAGCCAGATATCCCACCATGGAACGTGCTTGCATTGCAGGGAGTGTAAGTTGTCTCTCAGGATGTCAGTCAGTGGTGTCCTGCTGTTTGTTGGTGCACAGTTGGCAGCAGGGCCTTGTGCTCCCCACAGCAGTAGCCAGTGTCAGCCATCTTGTGAGTCCTTCTCCACTCCCTGTGATGTGAGCATGGTTCAGGGTGGTGTTGATGGGACAGTTGTGGGGGTGAGCTATGTCTGTGACTGTGACTCCCATCATGCTATTGCCTCCACCCCACTTCCCAGCATTCCCATACTTACTTGCTTTTGTGGGGAGTTCAGTGTGTGTGGGTGTGAGGGCAATGGCAAGATGGCTGACAGTGGTGTCCTGCTGTTGGTTGGTGTGCAGTTCCCAGCATGCCCTTGTGCTCCCCACAGCAGTAGCCAGTGTCAGCCATCTTGTGAGTCCTTCTCCACTCCCTGTGATGTGAGCATGGTTCAGGGTGGTGTTGATGGGACAGTTGTGAGGCTGAGCAATGTCTGTGACTACGACTCCCATCATGCTATTGCCTCCACCCCCTTCACAGCATGCCCATGCTTCCTTCCTTTTGACTCTGCTTCCCTGTGGGGTGGGCTGGCTGTGCTGACAGGATGGCTGGGAGTGTTGTCCTGGCAGTTGTTTGGCTAAGAGTCCCAAGAGTGTCCCTGTGCTTCACACAACATAACCCAGGGTGGTGGTGCTTTGTGGGATCTTGTGTTAGGATGGAGGGCATTGCATTCTACCAGGTGGGTACTGTGGAGTTTGTGTTGGGGGGGTGTGAGGGGAGGTGCTGGTGACTATGGTCAGTGCTGCAAGTCCCCCTTCCCACCCAGCCAGCCAGATATCCCACCATGGAACGTGCTTGCATTGCAGGGAGTGTAAGTTGTCTCTCAGGATGTCAGTCAGTGGTGTCCTGCTGTTTGTTGGTGCACAGTTGGCAGCAGGGCCTTGTGCTCCCCACAGCAGTAGCCAGTGTCAGCCATCTTGTGAGTCCTTCTCCACTCCCTGTGATGTGCGCATGGTTCATGGTGGTGTTGATGGGACAGTTGGGGGGGGCAATATGTGTGACTGCGACTCCCATGATGCTATTGGCTACACTGACTTGGCCAGCATACACAGAATTCCTTCCTTTGAGTGGTCTTCACTGTGTGTTGGTGTTGTTGTGGTGGCTACATGTGTGGATGTGTGTGTTAGTTCTATTTGTGCCACTGCCTAGCTGTAGTTGTGGTTGTGTTTGTACATGTGTTGGCACAGTTGGATGTGACTTTTTTGATGGCATGTGTTGTGTTTATCTGACTGACATACACATTTTGGGATGATTCTGTTCTAGTTGCTGTGTAATTGCTATGAGTGCATGGTTTGACTCTTCCCTTGACAGTGATGTGTGTGTTTTGTGGCAGTTTATTGTGTACATTTGTTGTGTACTCACCAGGCTCTGGGATGTTCTCTAGTCCATATACGCTCACTGGCGGAAGGATGGCCCGCACCTTCTCCTCCCAGGGCCTGAGGTATATTGGCTTGGCAGGAGGGCCACTGCCGGTGTGTTGGCTGTTGATGTAGTCTATCTTCAGCAGGTCCCGTACCCTCCTGCGCACGTCATACCACCTGTTCTGGATGTCCGTCTTTGTGCGCCGACATGGTGATTGGGCGTTCACCCTGTTGATGATCCTCTCCCACATCTTGGTTTTCTGCGACATGGGGGTCTGTTGGACCAATGTGCCAAACAGCTGTGGCTCCACCCTGAGGATCTCGTCTACCAGGACTTCCAATTCACAATCTAGGAACTTGGGATTCTTCTTGGGGGGCATGGTGATGGTTGGTGATGGTGGGTGATGTGTGTGTTGGTGTGCAGGTGAGGGTGTGTGGGTGTGTGTTGTGCTGGGTGTATGTGAGGTAGGTATTTGTTGGTGTGCTGCTGGTGTGTGGCTTGTGTGAGGGATGAGCTGTGGGTGTGTGGTTGCTTTCTCTTGGGTGCTGGTAGTGGAATGGCATTTGCAAAGGCTCATGGTAGTGATTTGTGTCCTTTATATAGGTGGAGTTGTGGGTGTGTCTTTGTTCTCTGTCCCCACCCCCCAGTATTTATTGGCTTGGTAATTGCTTGTTTGGCCTTTTTTTGGTTGATTTTTCCTTTGTGCTGTTTGTGTATGTTGGAAACGTTCTTGTGACCGAGTCGGACCGTGCATTGGTCTCGTACGGTGTTTTCCGTATCGTTCACGCTGTGTTTGTGCAGTTTTGTATGCTGCGTACATGTCGGTCGCGGTGTATTGTGTTGCTTCGGCTCGGTTTTGTATGCGTGTCGGTCGTACGGCTTGTCCTCCGTCCGACTCGGTCGTGTTTTTCGCGCCTTGCATCGTACTTTGCGGGTTGGAGTTGGCGGGTACGATTCGGTCGGATTTGTTCCGGGTGCGTGTCGGTCGGTTGGATTCGCGTGTTTTTCCGGCCGGATTGCTATTTTCCGAGCGGCTCGGTCGGTCGGCTTGGTTTCCTGACGTGTCGGTCGGATTTATCGCGGCTTGCATCGTACTTGGCGTGTCGGGCGCCACTGGTACGTGTCGGTCGGTATTTTTACCGGATCCGAGTCGGTCGGTGCTTTTTCCGGCCTGAATCGGAATCGGCCCCTAAGTTTAAAACAAGCGCAAGGCTTAGACAAAGTGTTTCCCTTTTATTTACACGTTATTAGGGCCCTTCAGCCCGGACTTGGCTCGCTTGCACCAATAAATACAAACGGATCAGCAATTTTCCAATCAGGGAAAATATATTTTTTTCTTATTACTCACTCATTTTCTAAATATAAAAAGAGAAATTAACAGCATATATTAATACAATACAAAATGTAGTCACAAGATATTCAAAAAAAAGAAGAAGATGATCTGAAGCCCTGGGCACTTCTGGTTTATCTGAGCAACAATACTTGAGCGCTTTCTAACAAAGAGTGTCCATAGTGGGCCCAGGAGGGGTGGATTCATGCCAATTTCTGGGGAAAACCACAAACTTTCAAAATGAGTTCCTTTCAGTTTCAATGCCAGCAAAGGTGTTTTATGTATCCATCACTCCAGTAGGTCCAGTAACAACCCCAAACTCCCGCAGCCCACTCTAAAGCAATCAGATCACACAACATAGTCCCGTAATTGCTCCAATAATCCCTACACTGAAGGCCATTATCGCCCAAAGTGACCCAGACCAAAGGCAGGGTTGTTTAGTAACATGGGGATGCACAGAGACACCCAGGGGCCCCATGCGGGGTCAGAGGCCTTCATCCCGCCCAGGCTTTAAACATCTGTTCTTTGCACGACCTGCCTGGAGAAGTAAACTCAAAATTAGAAAAGTGAAAGTACCTGCACCCGATTACAAACTGCTACTGTACAACACATCACTGGTGGCTTCAGAGCACCTGTGGTGTAGATGAAATGTTGGCACTTGCCAGTGCGTGCTCTTTTCACTTTGTGCTTTACGGGGGAAGAAATGGGTTTGTACTTTCGTACACCTGTTTCACGTCAGCGTATTTGCTGGCAGCGCTGGACACTGGGTGATGGTGAAACCAGACCACGGGACACGGCAGACTACTGATGGCTGCGTTACACACTACATGGGGCCAGCGTGCAGTTACACATGTACAGAAACTGCGTGTACGGAGCACCAGCATTACAGCGTACGCTATAGATGGAGACGGAAACTAAAACACGGCGTTTGATTTCAATGGAGAATCAGTGATTCGCACCACAGGGCTCCTCGTTAACAAGTGTTAGACAGACAGGCGGTCTCGGAGCTGCCAAGCGGCCCCGTGCCAGGGGCCTCATTCGCCCACCACAGCCCACCCTCGAGGGCTCCTAGGCCCGTAAGTACCCAGGTAAACGCGAAACTCTAAATCCCAGAATTCAATGCTGCTGGCCACAGAGATCTGATTACGTCACAGGGATTAACTTGCCCGGGTCAGGAGTTTGAACCCCTGCCAATTCAACTAGCATTTAATGTTGTCCAAGACCCAATTGAGAAATATGAAACTGTGTAATGACAACAGCCATTGCTTACAGTGCTTAGAAACAGAAGAAGTGAGGCACTATACAAAAACAGTTCTTATGCAGGGCGCGTTCAGACATCCATGCACCTGGCAGCACTCCCTGCGCACTAGGGCCACACCGTGAGGTTGAAGGTGTCACAGATGACACAGGAAACACGGCCGGTGTGCCGTCTCCCTGCATCGCTTTAGCAGGGGAATAAAACAGGGCGGACTCCGTTATAAAAACTGAAGCATTCATTGGAGTACCTTACACCCACAGGGCCGGAGTGTTCAGTCAAAGAGGTGCATAAGAACAAAGGTGAGACACTAAGAGCGTCGGCAGCAGCCAGGATCAGATAGGATCTACGTTGGCTCAGTATCTGGGATTAGCAGCTGTTAGCTGAACCCTGCACAGCCGTGCACACTGTCCCCACAGTAGCCCACAGGTCCAGACACCCCACGCCTCACATGTCTGCACCACTCAAGAAGTCAAGACACGGGGGGGCACCTCAAAAAGCAAGTGACATCACCGGTACCTGCTCACATTTCCATCTTGTGGTCGGAAGCGCGGCCGCCAAGTCCCGCCGCCAGACAACTATATTACGTTTCGGGTTATTTGCCCCCCACAGGGGCTCTTTCTGGGGCTATTGTTAGGAGACAAAGACGCCCCTGTGAACTGTCTGCAGAGGCCCGGGGCCAGGAGATACAGGGCTGGGGGCACGGGCGTGTCTCAAAGTCAGCAAATCACATCAAAGAAACAATGACGTGTAAAAAACTTCAGACAGCGAAAACAAATCAATCAGGTTTACAACTTTGTCGCGAGAGCACACACTTTAAACAAAAATCACAGATAAGATCTGCAGGCTGTAACTGGAAACAGGCAGCGAGCAGAAGAACCCCCTGAACGTATTTAAGTGGCTCCTACACCTGGGCACCCACAGGGGCTTCACTAAAGGAAACAGCCTGGACTGCCGTAGCGGATGAATTAGGTAGCTCAGCGAGCTAAGCACTCGCCGACGAGAACCGCAGGTTACAGATTCTAATCTCTACAAAGTCGGTCGGCCTTTCATCTGTTAAACGTTGTTAAAATGAGTACAAAGTTTACTTGGGTTAAAATAACTGCATATAACAAGTTGGCATGTTAAAGTGCATTATAGACAACGTTAGGAACCAGTGAAGAAGCGCATTTCCCTACCGGTTCCTTCACTGCCTTGCTATTTTTCTGGTCTAAATCGCCGAAGGTGCGGGGAGGACTAAAGGGAGGCTTCTTAGATGGGTCCTTAACGAGCAGCTTATTTACGGTGGCCTTATTCTGTGCGAAGACAAATAGAAAAACAAACACCTCCACTTTTACAAAGGAGAAAAGCACAGTCCCGTCATCATGTACTGGAAGGAAACAGAATCCATGCACCCTCCTCCGCTCGCAGACCCGACTGAGGCTCAGAGCTACAGGCACGGAGACAAATAGACTGAGGTCAGAAGGAAAACAAGTGGTGCGCGCACGCGCGCCACAGCTAAGCATGTGATTTCAATTATCACGCCCGTGTCTGGGCACGATAATTGAAACCACATGGCCTATTGGTGTCTATTACGCGCACCAAGCGCGTAATAGACACCAATAGGCCATGGGCGGAGCAATGCGCCCGCCTTTGGCCAATTCCGTGCAGTCTTTTATGCAAAGACGCACGAAAGGCCAATGGGGGAGCACAAAGGAATCGCACACGCGTGCGTGTGCGATTCCTAGGTCAGTGCTGAATCCCCGTTTTTCACCTACTAAATGTCTCGCGCTGCGCGAGCACTGCTGTGCAGTGCAACGCTAGGCGCGAGACCTAAAAACACTAGCACAAATAGCATTTGTGCTAGGCATCGGATATATTTGTGTACCCCATTTACACATTGGTTGTAAAAAAACGTGTGGAGCATCATGCGCCAACAGTTTTTGTTACCGTTCAATCCCTCTTTTTTTGCAGGCAGTTACTACCAGCTAAAGACTAGTGGTAAGAGCTGGGCCAAAAAAAGACCAAAGCAGCTTATACTCAAATGAAGAAAGGTGCAAGTAATAAATGGGCACACTTATCATTTCTACCTGTTTTAGGCATAAAACCTAGGTTGGGAAGATCCTCTGAATTGGCACAAACTGGTACACCTACCTGCCTATTTAAAAGCTAGCATTACTAGCAACCTTTTGTAATTGAGCACTACTGTCTGCCATCAGTAGCGAATAAATCAATGCAATCACACAGAAGAGAAAACAGTGTGAAATACCGTGAAATGAGCATATAACAGGATCTGCTGCAATGGACTTTGACAAGATGAAAGTCATTTCAGACAAATCTAATTGAAATCTTTGACTTCGTGACCAGAGAAAGAGGTCAAGGGAGACCGACAGAATCTGAATTCTATTTTTGGAATTTTTAACCTTGAGCACTACAAACCTAATTGCATCTGAGAGAAAGGGTCAGATGCAGAATCTGTCAGCATAGATGCCGAAAATCAAGAAAATGCCTGTGTCTCTAGCTCCTTTCGGAGTCTCATACGATATGGAAAGAGGCCACTGCCAAGTGGAATTGCATTTCCCAACTTATAGGACAGAAAGGAGAACCGTTCCTTCCCCTTCTGGTAAACCTGGATGGAAGGGATCAATAAGAGATGAAAGGAAACAATTAGGAACATAAGGTGCAACTTTTTCCTCTTAAATAAAGGAGACCTTTAATAACACCAGGTCAGGCAAAAAACATTAAAAGCAAGGAGTAAAAAAATTGGGTTACTGGGTGAGGGGGTAACCCATCTAAAGCAGCAACCATAGTCCTTCTTAGGGTGAAGTCACAAGTAAATCCCACATTAATCGGTGCTCAACCCTCTGGTAGCTTGGCACAGAGCAGTCAGGCTTAACTCAGACGCAATGTGTATTTATGCAGCACTTTACACAGTAATAAAGTGAAAACAGAACACAAGAAAAATCCCACACCAATTTAGAAAAAAAGAGTATATTTTAATAAACAAATCAGGGTCAAAACGACAAAAATCCAATCAATAGAACCGGAGAGATGCAGTTTAAAGATGTAAGTGAAAATTGCGCCAAAAGCATAAAGGGCCAACTGTGGATATCTGGTCGCGCTAAACCGGGACAAAGTCACAAGTTCAGGTCAACCACGACGGAGTGAGGACCAGCTACAGAGACCCAGTTAGGCCCGCTGAACAAGAGTACCATAAATCCTGATTGCGGAGTCCCACATCAATAATGTGCCGCAAAGCAGCAATTCCAAGGAGCTGCAAAGCTGCAATGCAGAGTCCCGCGTCGTCATCGAGGGTGACATCGACGAGGGGCTTGCAATGCAAAGGTTTGTGTCGAGAGTGCATCGTACAGTGGCAGTTCCTAAGAGGCTGCTGGCGGCGATGCTAAGTCCTTGCGTTGGGGAAATACATGCAGCAGGGGCGATGCACCAGTTCTGCTCGGGGTTACCCCGTGCAACATAGGAGATGTGTCAGTTCTGTTTCAATCACAGACTTCCTGGCAGAGCACCCTCAGGACTACTTCCAAGGGTCCAGGACTGGGGAGGCACCACTTGACAGGGTAGGACACACTGATGGCAGAGTACAGGTGTTGGTGTCAAGGTTGTTGGAGCCTTCTGTCCCTGAGTCTCTAGACAGGAGGCCAGCCAATTAGGCCTTGGAGTCACTCTGGAGTTCTGGGCTCAACAGATGCAGGTCCAGTCCTTCTAATCTAGGCCAGGGGGGAACAGGTAGCAGGTCAGCACAGAAGGGCAGCAGTACAGGAGAGTGGCAGTCCTTTCAGCAGCACACCAGTCCTTCTTCTTGGCAGAGTCCCCAGGTCCAGAAGTGTACTGAAGAGTTGGGATATGAGGTCCAACATTTATACCTGGTGCCCACTTTTAGGTGGAGAAAGCTTCTAGAGTTTTCCACCCCCAAGATGCCAGGCATCTACTTTCTCCCTATCTTGGCCCCAGCTTGTCTGGGTCACAAAAGACCAGTGCCAATTCTTTTTGTGAGAGTGTTTAGGCAGAGCCTTTGTGATGTGCAAATGTGGTAGGTGATAGATCCTCCCCTCAGAGTGGCCTATCCTGCCAACACCTATCTTCCCTTTGTCTTACTATCTGGGAGTAATACACAAAGTCCAACTGCCAGCTACACCTAGTCATGTGACCCAGGGTCAGGCTGCAGGCACCAAATGGTTAGGACAACAAAATACCAACTATCTAAAAGTGTCATTTTCAGAATTGTGACAAAAAATTCGACTTTGCCATTAAAGAGGGCTTCCAATTATTTAGACAGCAAACTTGACTTGTCACCTGCTCCCAATTAGAAGGTATAGCTAATTAAATGTAATTGGGTGACTCCAATGTTATCCTATGGGAGAGGTAGGCCTTGCAGTAGTGAAAAATGACTAAGAGTTTTTCACTACCAGGACATATAAAACTTAAAAGTACATGCCTACTTTTTAAATACACTGCACCCTGTCCTCTGGGCTGTTCAGGGCCTATCCAAGGGGTAACATATGTATTTAAAAAAGGAAGGTTTGGGCCTGGCAAAAGGTTTATTTGCCAGGTCGAAATGGCAGTTTAAAGCTGCATGCACATGCTGAGACATGTTTAAAGGGCTGCTTAAGTGGGTTGCACTATCAGTGAAGCAGGCCCACTAGTAACATTTAATTTACAGGCCCTGGGTACACACATTACCACTTTACTAGGGACTTACAGGTAAATTAAATGTGCCAATTGGGTGCAAGCCAATTCTACAATGTTTTAAGGAGGGAGCAGAAGGATGTTAGCACTAGTTAACAGAGGTAAAATGCGCAGAGTCCTAAAAGTCAACAAAAACTGGTTCAGAAAACAGGAGGGTGGAGGCAAAATGTTTGGGGATGACCCTTCAGAAAGGGCCAAGTCCAACACAAGCCTAACAGAAACTGGAAGACACTTGATTAAGCTCAAGAGCATGATAACCAAGGCCCTCTTCCTTAATGAAAACACCAAAAGTATCACTGCATTCTGGACTTCCTAAACACATTGGACAGGTGAACTAGAAACTCCACATTGTGGATGTTTGCAAAATTCAGAAAATAATTATTCATCACTGTCAAACTGATTGGTCAGTACATAAGTAATTGCTCTGAGTAGCTGACACGTCTGTAACAGTCTACCTGACTTGTCCACCAATGTGGAAATTTACAATTTGCCTTTGTTTTGAAGTGAGGCTTTTTTATGCCAAAGTGTTCTTAAAAAAAGGTGGGCATAGAGCTATCAACCCTCTGGAGATAATAGCATTCAATTTAAGAAGCAGGCAGTATGTCAATTAGATGCTTATGTAATTTGTGAAAAATATTTTAATAACTGCCTACTGCTTGCCTCTCAAAATAGACAGATTTTTGCAGAAGGACATAATGTGGCCAAAAGTAATCATGATAGGTTTTATGAAAAATCGAGTTAAGCAGCTGCCTGAACATAAGCAGCAACAGCAATGTCTTAGCAGCATTTGGCTTGAGGTCACAGGCTCCCATACACTCTCTAACTAATTGGAGACCTTCTGACACAGTGAAGGATTCTGATACGCAGGAATAGCTATAAGCCAAACACAAAGCAATGACAGAGCGAATCCTCTGATAAGATCCATATCCCTGAGTGGTCTTAGAGATGTTAAAACATCAATGGGAAAAGAGGAGTCTTTACGTACAGAGTAATTCACAGCAACTAGCCAGAAGACAAAGGGACCCTTCAACATCTGCTGGGCTTGTTCATGTCACTAATGACATGGACCACTCGTGCGCCGTTCCAGGGCAGTGCAGGTGAGGTGGTCCAGAAGGAAGGCGAGACCAATAACATTGACGTGGCTGACTGTTTTAACAGTTACAAATGTAGAGAAATCGATTGCTAATCCTTCAAGCCAGGATATCGTATCAGACTGTTCCAGACGTAGTCTCAGGCATAGGACTATAGGGGAAGCCCAACTGGTTTCATTCAAAAATCTTTTCCCTTGCAGTAAGTATTTTAATTGGCTACTAACCTGGGGAGCGATGCAAAAAGGGAAATATTTTTCCACTTTCCATTTCACTAAAAGAAACATTAATAATATTAGTAACAAGCGGGACGAGCACATCTGCAAGAAATGCTGGCGTGGCGTCCCTCAGAACACATGATGGATGAAGGGAGTTTAAGAAGCAGGCACCTAAGCCGACAGGACTGCTGAATCTTTCTAGCCTTCTAGACCAACACGCATTGACAAAGGCAATAGGTCTGGCGTTGGACGACGGCCTTCTGGCTTTGCCAGTGCTTATTTTATTTATGAATGGTTTGTGCATGAAGGCATGCATTGCATGAAAACAGCCATTGTGTAAAAGCGAATATATATCTTATTGATTTTGTTTATGTAAAGACACACATTGCACCAGTAGTCCCTGGCAATGAAGGAAACTACTTATTGTGTGGGTCCGCTCACTGTGCACAAGCAGAATGCAGTCATTCACAATCAGGTAGGTGGTTGTCATTCACAATCAGGTAAGTGGCTGAAGTGGGCCGTTCCGTTGCTCCATGCTGTAGTGGGCAGAAGCAAAACGTGAATGCCGCTAAGGCACACCAATGGATGATGACGGTGGACTGAGAGACCCTGTAAGTAAGCGGGTTTACTACTTATATTTTTACTGAAAACAAAATGTCTTGCCTAACACCATACATAAAAAAGTGAGTAAAGAATCATGCCTTTGCACGAAGGTGGACGGCTGTGTTTGGATGCAAGGGGAAGCGTGAAGCGCTTAGAATACTTAAAACCATTCTCATTGGTTGTTCAAAGTGCTGTGGAGTTTCCGCGCCAAGAATTCCCTTTGTTAGTTGAATAAGTTGCTGTCTTTTGGTTAATAAGCAGCCGAGGACCTGCTTTCACGACTGGCAAGGTCGCCTTTGAATTTATGGGGCCTGAAACTGCCAATTTGGAACAGGGATGTTCTGTCAGCTGCTTGGGGAAATACAATTTCCCAAACATCTGAAGTGACCTCACAAGAAGTTTCAGCTGCGAAAGAGAACACATTATGATAAGCTGCTTTAAACCTTCAGAAAAAAAAGTTAATTCTCAGACTTGGAGAGCACAACACAAGAAATGTGAATCGGTAAGTGTTATCGCACTAGACGTCAATGTCATATTTGGTATCATTCCACACAGATGACCCATAGGCAGGATGAAGAGCTCTGGGAATGGCTAGATGTGAGCAGGGCTTGTGCACTGGCATGAAGAAGGGTGCCAAAGAGTGATGACAAATGGCAACAAGTCTGAGGCAAATAGGTCTAGTGCCCCAATGTTTCGTCTTGGGCACGACGTTTCCAAAGTGTTCATAAAGTGCACTGCAAATAAACTCAAAAGGTGAGATTACAAACTGAGAATTTTCATGAATACTTTAAATACAATTAAGAAGCGCTCCAGTGCAAAATCATGTACTTAAGACAGATTTTTTAAGTGCAATAAAGAACGGGAGGAGAGGTCTTGAAAATGCCGAAAGAGCAGAGCTGGTGCAAGTATTTTGAGGTCCCAGACAAATTGACATTGTGGCATGGCCTGGAGAGGTTTCGTTGAGCAATGTGGCAATCTTTTGCTGGTGGTGCTCTATATGGAGAACTAATATTGCCTCTCCATAGCGCGAGCAAAAATCTGCTCCATGACCTTATCCCTTGTTAAAACAATAACCAGCTAGGGAGTGTTTAGCTGGAGCCAGTGTTTACAGGTGGGGCCCCTGGCATTCATATTTAGGGACCTGGACTTATAGTTCATTCATCAGACTTTGACCCACAACAAGGGAGTACAAAAACATGTAAGGGGGGAAGCAGGAGGAAGAGAATGACAGAAAAACAGCGAGAAAGCAGGGATGAAAAAGAAAATTCAGGAGTGAGAAAAAGGGGTAGGAAGCATAGTGTGGTAGATGAAAGTGGCATGAGACGAAATGAAGACTAGACAGTGTTAGTATTTGGCAACCATGACATTCAGCAGCACCGACCACAGGCCTCTGAGAAAAACTTTGGACACCTATACTTATTGTTTGACAAATTAATTACTGCAGCTTCGGGTAAATTAAACTTTAACAGAAACATCAGCTTCTGCCAATTAATAACCATCCATGGTCACAAGAGGTGGCAGTCCTGGATCTGAAGTATGCCCGTTTTCTCCACCAAAAAGTCTGGACTAGAATTATTGAGGATTTGGTAAACCTAACTGAAGAAAAAATGTAGATAAATATTGGGACAACTGGCTCAAAAGCTCCTAACTCAGAAAGAATGGCCCATGGAAGCATTCAAAGAACGTGGCACCAAAATACCACCTCAGGATTATTGAGGAATGTTCGATTCAGGCATAGGAGCTGCATTATCTACTTCACCCAAAACTTCCAAATAAGTAAATAAATAAGAAAGCAATAAACTAGAGAAGATGAAAGACTCTGCCTGGCACCCTATACTAGCATCATATAGGGTCTCTAAAGACTGATTTAGACTTTGGCGGATGAGTACTCCATACCAAACGTGACAGGCATAAAATTCACCTTATTACAGTGCACTAAACCTCATCACTCTTATTTCAAATGTATTACATCCTAATGCACTTGTAATCTGGGTCGGATTTTAAACCATTGTTTTTAGCCACTGTGCCACTCTAAAGAAAGGCCTGCCTCATCACTAGCTAGGTGCATTGTCGTGAAAAATATAAGAACTCGATTGCACACCACTTGCAATTAACCTCTAGATGTACACCAATACTTTTGGAGTAGGGGTCCAAGTGTTACCCAGTGCCAGGACATCTTTGTTAATTTTCTTTTGAGGCTGTCCACACTTGGCGCCTATATCAGGAATAGTAATTCCTTCCTATACACAGACCATATGTCTACACCCACAGCACTTCGTGCCTCTACAACTGCATGCACATATGCACATCCATAAAGCACTGCCACTATTAACAAGCATTGGCAAAGCCAATAGGTCTCAGCAATGGCGGAGCTCTGAGCTATTGGCATTGTCAATGGTATAGGTCGCATAGGATTAAATACAAACACATTTTCTATAGACGTCCACACAGAAATCCAGTCTATAGAAAAATAATATATTAACTGTTGAAGATTTTGGCCAGCATTAGGCATTGTATGACAACAATAGTATACATTATCAGGCGCATTTTTGAATGTGATCCCCAAGATGGGCGTGGTATTAGAATGCGTTTCAGCAATCATCAAAGTTTAAGCAGTTTGTGTAGTACATGCAGGAGGGCCACCGGGCTGTTCTGCCCTGTAGTCCTACGTCTGTGTAGATGCACAGATATTCTGCAGGAGGGATGGCTGCCGCTGACTGTGAGGAGGACAAGTATGAAGAGTGGCTGGTGGAGTCTATCTATCTGGTTGTGAGTATTGAGGGCACCTATGTGGAACACTCATGCAAGGGGTGCTTGTGCGCGACAGTAGGGGAGGTGGAATTTGTAATCACCAGGGGAGGGGGTCTACCTCTTCTAGAAAGTGGAGGTGGTGAAGTGGATTGTTGTACTAAGTTAATAAGCGGGGTGGGAGCTCTTTTTCTATACCGGAAACATGCCAAAAAAACTGACGCACCTCATTAAAGTTCTTAAACTGCTAGTTAAAAGAGGTGCACAATGTAATGCTGCAGTGTCATTCTGCTTTGACGCCTCTGTGCAAAGATGCAGTTGTGCATCATCCTAACCGTCCAGAGAGCTCCAATCTGCAGACCGGGTTGTCTATTGCATAGCAACATTTATATAGCGCTTAGTGTGTGTGTGTGTATGTGCGTGCGTGTGTGTGTCGCTGAAACACTTGTGTACATGGGTACTGTGGACATGGCCCTTTTTGGCTGAAATTCTTAAACTTTTTGCTTTCCCCCTAGACCTTTTTTCTGACATGGTGTTGCCAACTTAGATGCTTTGGGCACTTTGCCACTGCTGATCAGTGTCAAAGTGCAAGTGCTCCCTGTGTAAAGTGCAATGGTAATTGGCTGTCCATAATTGGTATGTTTGCCTTACTAGTGAAGTCCCTAGTAAAGTGCACTATGTGTGCCAGGGCTGGTAATGCAAATGCTACTAGTGGGCCTGCAGCACTAATTGTGCCACCCACACAAGTAGCCCTAAAGAGAGAACTCAGGCCTGCCACTGCAGTGCCTGCGCGCAGTTGCTAAAACTGCCATGTTGTCCTGACAAGTGCACCCACTTGCCAGGCCTGACCCTTCCTTTTTATGCACATCAGACACCCCTATGGTAGGCCCAAGGTACACCCCTGGGCAGGGTGCAGTGTATGTGAAAGGTAGGACATGTACTGAGGTGTGTACCATGTCCTGACAGTGAAATACTCTCCATTTCGTTTTCACTGTTGAAAGGCCATCTTGCCCATAGGACAGAATGGGGAGGCTGTATAATATGTTTCCAGCCTATCTTCCCATAGGCTTAAGATGGAGGGGTGAAGTTTAGTGTGCCTGAACTCACAATTTAATAACACATCTTTTTGTGAAGGTGGTTTTTGCATTGTGTGTTTAGAAACCACACTTTTAGAAGTAGCTGGTTTTTTTGTGTTCTAACAATTCTGTGTGTCTCTGCCTGGTTGTGGATTGACTGTCTGGATTTGAAAGTGATAGGATCTGGGGAATGTCTTGACCCAGGGGAGGAGGTGAGACAGCAACAGGCTGACCTGCATCTGGAGTGTAGGGGAGAAGAGTAGCCCCTGGAGGTGAAGAGGCCTGGGCTGCCGCCATAAAACAATGGCTCCATCTCCTGCTGAGTGATTGAAGATCCAGACCCCCCCCTATCAAAGGGAGACACCCAGAACTGGTTTGGACAGGGGTCAGTGCCCCCCTGAACACAAAGACATTTAGGGGTATAACTATGAGAGCTGAAACCCCTGAACTGAGGACTGATCAAGACTGTAAAGGATTGAAACTACTTCGTGGTCAAGAGGAACCTCTGCCAAGGAAGAAACAGCTGAAGAGACTGAAGGAAAGGACTGACCCTTGCTGTGTGTTCTGGGGCTGGCCTGCAGTTTGCTGATTTAACCAAGGAGAGGCGAAGGGACTTTGCTGTGTGCTGTGTCCCCCTGCTTGAAAGGACTTTGCTGTGAGCTGTGTCCTGAAGTAACTTGTCCTCAAGGGCCCGAGGAGAGCTGGCTCCCTGTAGTGCAAACTCAGGAACACAAAAGTTTCCAGAGGAGAGTCTCAGCGACGCTGTGTGCGTGTGCTTTTTGGCAGCCTGAGACCTTCGTAAGAACTGCCCCGTGATCGTGTGCACCTGGAGTCCAAGTGAGTCTCAGCGACGCTGTGTGCGTGTGCTTTGTGCAGCCTGAGACCTTCGTGAGGATTGTCCTGTGACCGTGTACACCCGAAGCTCAAGTGAGTCTCAGCGACGCTGTGAGCGTGTGCTTCGTGCAGCCTGAGACCTCCGTGAGGATTGTCCTGTGACCGTGTACACCCGAAGCTCAAGTGAGTCTCAGCGACGCTGTGTGCGTGTGCCCTGTTGCAGCCTGAGACCTTCGACTTTGCCATCGGCTCGGACCGGCAACCCCAGAGGAGCGGTGCCGCCGGCCTGAGCCTGCCTTTGCCAAGGAGAGACCTCGAACCATCACGTCGGGAGTCCGTATTCCACTGCCCGAGATCAACAAAGTCGCCCCGGAGGCCCAAGCCGCGGGGAGAGGAGAGCGAGATCGCACCCCCCAGGTAACGCTCAGCGAGCGTGCGTGTGTCGCCGCCTGGGGCGGGGTGCGGTCTCGGAGACCAACGCTCTCTGCCTTTCCCATCCTTGCAGTGCGAGCCCCCGCTCAAGTTAGAATCGCGGCCCGTACTTGCCGAGGAGTGGCAGTACCGGGGCCGGAGTGTGGAGGTGCACTTTGTTTACACCAGACCAGTGTTGAGGGCATATTTTGGCAGTAGCTGACCGCGAGTCAGTACGAGTGGCATAGAGTCCGTCCAGAGCACCGTGAACGGTGGTGGAGTACATTGTTGTTGGCATTACGAACTGCCTGATTGTTGCATTATGCAGTACATTATTTTTGCATTACGAACTGCCTGATTGTTGCATTACACATTGCATTATTTTTGCATTACGAACTGCCTGATTGTTGCATTACGCATTGCATTATTTTTACATTACAAACTGCCTGATTGTTGCAATACGCATTGCATTATTTTTGCATTACGAACTGCATAGCATTGCATTAGGACTGCATTTGGATCATTGAGAATTGCTCATTAATACTGCAAGAACCTACAAGGGCTTGCTGGCCTAATAACCGGCCAGGTGAAATATTACAAATACGCATATGTTGGATTTTTATCGTGTGGTCTCATCGTATATCTTTTTATATAAATTTATACTTGTTTTTTTATAAAACTCGTGTGGAGTCCCTTTGTGGTGTCATCATTGGGTTACTGGGAGCGGGATTGCAAATACTTTACACATTGCCTTGGAGATAAGCCTGGCTGCTCGTGCCAAGCTGCCGAGGGGGTGAGCAGGGGATATCTGAGAAGGTGTCCTTCCTTTCCCTGACTTAGAAGCAAGGGTCCCTATTTGGACTAAGGTACCTACCTCAGCCAACTGGGGACCCCCAATTCTAACCTTGGGTAGCAACGGGTGGGGATTTGAACCCTCCCCGTTCTAACATTGGTGGCAGCGGTGGGATTGGAACGTGTATTTGCAAATCCACTCACAGTGATTGGTGTACATCACTAGTTTAGCGCAGATCACGACGCAACCACATATTGTGTTTTGATTTTTGGTTCTATATTTGAGCGACCTTTAAGCCACACATCATGTCTCAGAGGAGTCAAGTAGCCAGTGAGGTTGCAGATTTGGAGTTCGACATTGAGGCATTGCTTACCTACAAAGTTGATCAATTGAGGCAATTCTGCAGAGCTTTGGGATGTCCCATGAAAAGTAGCGCCAAGAAGGAGGAGCTGCAAACGGCCTTGAGGGCCTGGTGGGAAGCCAAAGAGACTCAGGGGACAGGTGATGTTGAGGTGGATGAGGATGACCCCGGGAATGGATTTGGTCCACAGGATTTGCCAGTGGAAGGACCAGCCTCAGGGGTTGGTAGTAACCATTCAGGGAGGAGTTTTTCCCTAGAGGAGCTGGAAAAAAACCAAAGGGTCAGAGAGCATGAGTTGGAGGTTTTAAAACTTAAAGCTCAAGCAGAAGAGAAAAAGCTGCTCATTGAAAGTGAAAAGCGAGCAGACGAGAGCAGGAACGCTCTCGCCTTGGAAGAGAAAAAGATTCTCTTAGCTCATGAGTTAAGCATGAGGGAACTGGACATTAAGGTGAAACAGGTGGAGTCCAGTTTGAATGGTGGCAGCGCACAGCCAGTGCCAAGTGTGGATGAGTACAAGCGTGCACTGGATGATTGGGTGTTGGTTAGCATGGCAAATGATTTGAAGGGGTTGCTCAATTTGGCCCCCAGGGAGCCTAGGCTCAGTAATTGTTTTCCAGGATTGCGCCAACCTGTGTTAGGGTGCGAGCTCTTTGATTCCCGGGAGCTGGCACAAGATCCCGACCCCTGGTCATGGGTCCAAGGGTCTGAAAAAGCATTAGAGAGGGAAGAGAAGCGAAGTAGAGTAGTTAGGTCCCAGAGTAGTGGGGGGGCATGCAGGCTAGCGCCCTGTCTCAAAGGAGAGGGATGGAGTGTGAGCAGCGTCCCCAGGGGTTCACCACCCCACCCCAGAGACTGGAGGGTTCCTTAGAGGAGCACCAGGTTGGGAACCTAGCGCCTACTTACCATCTGTGTGAGGAAGAACACCTAGCGTCAGGAGGGCGTTGGTCCTCTGAAACCAGGGCTCCCGCAGGCCTGAAGTTTGTGGGTGCCATTCTTAAATGGCAAGCACAGAAATCTAAATGGAAGGTTAAGAGAGGAAGGAGTCCCCCTGCGGGAAAACCCGTGGGACAGTGCCCAGCCAGTAGGGCTGGGTCCCCTAGAAGTGACCAGGGTAAACCCACCTCTAACCTGGAGAGCAGGATAACTGGGAACAGTATCCTGACCGATGGGTCCTCCAGGGGTCCCGCTCTAGGTGGGGTTGTCAAGGGACCAGCACCCCTAGAGAGGCCCCAACTGCCAGGAAGTACCCATGGAGCAGCATAGTTGGCCCAGGGAGTAGTGACCAAGAGAACCCCCTGGGATCAGGAAGGCATAGAACAGGAGGGTGTCCCTGCAGTAGCAGGCCTGCGTCCGTGTTCTATCGCCCCAAGCAGGGAAGTCCATCAAGGTAGTGATTGGTCTACCCTGGCTTTCGGCTGGGAGGGGTTGTGTTGGACTTGGCCCTTTTGGCTGAAGTTCCTTAAACTTTTGCTTTCCCCTAGACCTTTTTTCTGACATGGTGTTGCCAACTTAGATGCTTTGGGCACTTTGCCACTGCTGATCAGTGTCGAAGTGCAAGTGCTCCCTGTGTAAAGTGTAATGGTAATTGGTTGTCCATAATTGGTATGTTTGCCTTACTAGTGAAGTCCCTAGTAAAGTGCACTATGTGTGCCAGGGCTGGTAATACAAATGCTACTAGTGGGCCTGCAGCACTAATTGTGCCACCCACACAAGTAGCCCTAAAGAGAGAACTCAGGCCTGCCACTGCAGTGCCTGCGCGCAGTTGCTAAAACTGCCATGTTGTCCTGACAAGTGCACCCACTTGCCAGGCCTGACCCTTCCCTTTTTATGCACATCAGACACCCCTATGGTAGGCCCAAGGTACACCCCTGGGCAGGGCGCAGTGTATGTGACAGGTAGGACATGTACTGAGGTGTGTACCATGTCCTGACAGTGAAATACTCTCCATTTCGTTTTTCACTGTTGAAAGGCCATCTTGCCCATAGGACAGAATGGGGAGGCTGTGTATCATGTTTCCAGCCTATCTTCCCATAGGCTTAAGATGTAGGGTTGAAGTTTAGTGTGCCTGAACTCACAATTTAATAACACATCTTTTTATGAAGGTGGTTTTTGCATTGTGTGTTTAGAAACCACACTTTTAGAAGTAGCTGGTTTTTTTGTGTTCTAACAATTCTGTGTGTCTCTGCCTGGTTGTGGATTGACTGTCTGGATTTGAAAGTGATAGGATCTGGGGAATGTCTTGATCCAGGGGAGGAGGTAAGACAGCAACAGGCTGACCTGCATCTGGAGTGTAGGGGGGAGGAGTAGCCCCTGGAGGGGAAGAGGCCTGGGCTGCCGCCATAAACCAATGGCTCCATCTCCTGCTGAGTGATATAAGATCCAGACCTCCACTATCAAAGGGAGACACCCAGAACTGGTTTGGACAGGGGTCAGTGCCCCCCTGAACACAAAGACTTCAAAGACATTTAGGGGTATAACTATGAGAGCTGAAACCCCTGAACTGAGGACTGATCAAGACTGTAAAGGATTGAAACTACTTTGTGGTCAAGAGGAACCTCTGCCAAGGAAGAAACAGCTGAAGAGACTGAAGGAAAGGACTGACCCTTGCTGTGTGTTCTGGCGCTGGCCTGCAGTTTGCTGATTTAACCAAGGAGAGGCGAAGGGACTTTGCTGTGTGCTGTGTCCCCCTGCTTGAAAGGACTTTGCTGTGTCCTGAAGTAGCTTGTCCCCAAGGGCCCGAGGAGAGCTGGCCCCCTGTTGTGGAAACTCAGGAACACAAAAGTTTCCAGAGGAGTGTCTCAGCGACGCTGTGTGCGTGTGCTTTTTGGCAGCCTGAGACCTTCGTAAGAACTGCCCCGTGATCGTGTGCACCCGGAATCCAAGTTAGTCTCAGCGACGCTGTGTGCGTGTGCTTCGTGCAGCCTGAGACCTTCGTGAGTATTGCCCTGTGATCGTGGGCACCTGGAGTCCAAGTGAGTCTCAGCGACGCTGTGTGCGTGTGCTTCGTGCAGCCTGAGACCTTCGTGAAGATCGCCCTGTGATCGTGGGCACCCGGAATCCAAGTGAGTCTCAGCAACGCTGTGTGCGTGTGCTTCGTGCAGCCTGAGACCTATGTGAAGATTGCCCTGTGATCGTGGGCACCTGGAGTCCAAATGAGTCTCAGCGACGCTGTGTGCGTGTGCTTCGTGCAGCCGGTGACTTTCGTGAGGATTGTCCTGTGACCGTGTACACCCGAAGCTCAAGTGAGTCTCAGCGACGCTGTGTGCGTGTGCTTCGTGCAGCCTGAGACCTTCGACTTTGCCATCGGCTCGGACCGGCAACTCCAGAGGAGCGGTGCCGCCGGCCCGAGCCTGTCTTTGCCAAGGAGAGACCTCGAACCATCATTTCGGGAGTCCGTGTTCCACTGCCCGAGATCAACGAAGTCGCCCCGGAGGCCCAAGTCGCGGGGAGAGGAGAGCGAGATCGCACCCCCCAGGTAACGCTCAGCGAGCGTGCGTGTGTCGCCGCCTGGGGCGGGGTGTGGTCTCGGAGAGAAATGCTCTCGGCCTTTCCCATCCTTGCAGTGCGAGCCCCCGCTCATGTTAGAATCGCGGCCCGTACTTGCCGAGGAGTGGCAGTACCGGGGCCGGAGTGTGGAGCTGCACTTTGTTTACACCAGACCAGTGTTGGGGGCATATTTTGGCAGTAGCTGACCGCGAGTCAGTACGAGTGGCATAGAGTCCGTCCAGAGCACCGGGAACGGTGCTGGAGTACATTGTTGTTGGCATTACGAACTGCCTGATTGTTGCATTACGCAGTACATTATTTTCGCATTACGAACTGCCCGATTGTTGCATTACGCATTGCATTATTTTTGCATTACGAACTGCCTGATTGTTGCATTACGCATTGCATTATTTTTGCATTACGAACTGCCTGATTCTTTCATTACGAACTGCATAGCATTGCATTAGGACTGCAATTGGATCATGGAGAATTGCTCATTAATACTGCAAGAACCTACAAGGGCTTGCTGGCCTAATAACCGGGCAGGTGAAATATTACAAATACGCATATGTTGGATTTTTATCGTGTGGTCTTATCGTATATCTTTTTATATAAACTTATACTTGTTTTTTTATTAAAGTCGTGTGGAGTTCCTTTGTGGAGTCATCATTGGGTTACTGGGAGCGGGATTGCAAATACTTTACACATTGCCTTGGAGATAAGCCTGGCTGCTCGTACCAAGCTACCGAGGGGGTGAGCAGGGGCTATCTGAGAAGGTGTCCTTCCTTTCCCTGACTTAGAAGCAAGGGTCCCTATTTGGACTAAGGTACCTTCCTCAGCCAACTGGGGACCCCCAATTCTAACCTTGGGTAGCAACGGGTGGGGATTTGAACCCTCCCCGTTCTAACAGGTACTGTTTTACATTGTATAGGGCATGGTTGGAAGTGAGAACACTGTCCCGCAAAAATAAAAAATAGTCTCAAAACAATGCCCTACAATGACCGCTGTGAATGTTTATATGTAGTTGGGCGGTGCACTCGGGGAGGGCTAAACACCAGAAGCAGCATGACGTATGCATGCCTTTGACATGACGTATGCATGCTTTTGACAAATGGGGAGGACGAAAAATGGAGTTACGATGATGCCAGCAAATGTGAGGCCCACAATGTACATACAGCATGTCTCGGTTCGAGACAGCGCATGAGTGCCGTCTAGAGCGGAGATCTAAAAAGGAGGTCAGAGCAGATTTTCGAGTATTGAGTGGTTGAATTCCTGCAGTAGCGCTAGTTGAGTTGCTGGTGCTTCCAGACATTTGTTAAGATTAAATTACACTCCCTGATTTTTGTCAAAAAGGGAGCGAGACTCATGATGTCTGGAACAAAGGCAATAGGAAACCACCCACCCTTTGAATTCATTTTGGCTCTGTGGTAACCCTTACCTTACAATGTGTGGAAGAAAATCGGTCACATGGGATGAGTTTGCCGCCGCAAGTACCCTCCTACAATTGCTGATCTGCCCTGCAAAAGTTTTGGGCCGGCAATCATGATTGCTGATCCTGTTGGCCAATTACACTATGGGTGTTGAGAGCCCCCCAATGGTGAGCGGCACCATAATGTATCCACACTGCAGGAGGCAAACCACTGGAACAAGGCCAGGTTCTAACAGTTAGCTTGCCTAGGAAGAGCAATTTATGAATAGCACACAACTAAAAATGTTTTACATATTGATTTCCGAAAATTCATTTATCAGCTGGTGCACAACATTATAGCTTTAAATGGCAGACCCCATCACTTCATTTTGTATCCCAGTGATATGGTGTTTTTCCTATAACGTCTTCTTAAGTACCCAGATACTATGAAACAAACTAGTACTCGCAGTGGCATTTTTTTTTAGATCAATCAGTTTCAAACCTGAACAAGATTGGTAATGTATGACTGAGAGCCTTAAGTAAAAACAGAACACTGAGGAAGCTTACATTATTGTTTGGCTAAAGTCCAGTTTGACGCCCATCCCACACATCCTTCATAATTTTCTCATGTATTGTTTTTGCCGTTATATATAGAGCAAACTCGACCGAAGGTATTGAAGCACTTTACATAAGCACCAGTTACATTACACAAGGACAAATTCATTTTTTGTAGGCACAGGGACATTAAGTGATTTCCCCAGAATCACAGGATGTTGAGCTGACGCCGAGACTCGAACCTGGTTCGACAGCTCTAAAGTCAGCAGGTCTGGGCATTACGCCACCTCCTCTCCCCCCAAGAGAATGGATTGCTTGGTTCAACTGTACAAGACATTTTCCCAGGCACCAGTCTCCCTTTCCTGCTATGCTCCGAGCTAGCATTGATGAATATAAAGCGGGCAAACAAAAGCAGAAATGTGCACAGCCAGTAGCTTAGGATGGCAACCATGGGCTTTGATGCGAACATGGTAAATGCGTCCCGGAATGTGACCCTACACTTCCAGTCTGTCTTACTGTAGCAGGTTGCCACTGTTTCCTATCTTTTTCTCCCTCCTTTCACCCTTTTCTGCCCCTCGTAATTTCTTTCTCTAGGTTAAGGCTGATGATGAAAAAAAACCCGGTCATGTGGCTGACTCTCTTTCAACCATAGAGGCTTTTTAGAGGCTGGCCTGTTTGGAAATGTTGAGGCCGGTTTTATACTGAAACCATAACATATGCAAATGAACCTCGTCAGCTTTGTTTTAAATGGATGGCAGCTATCCATTACAAGTCTGGCCTTTTATTTTGCCTTTCGATGGACTTGTCGCTGCCCCGGCATCCCCACCGACCCCAAACTCTCATATGTGGCATTGCCGCACTTATCAAAACAAGGGCATTTGGATTCAATGCATGCAACTAAGCTTGCATGAAAGCAAAAGCCTACCTACCCTTCTAAGTATATGCACACTAAAAAGACCCACTCTTTCAAATGGTTTGTATAACCTGTGACAGTACGAGCAAATAAGAATTCTTAGACGGCGAAGACAATATTTTTATGGCGTGTATATTCCTGCATATATTTCAGGAAACCTCAACTTTGGAAAAAGTTGTAGAATAGACAATCTCATTCTTGACCCGTACAGTATATCAAATTACCTCAGCCAGTTTCTGTGATTGTTTGGGATAAAGACCACTTTCCTTTACCAAAAGCCTACATTTTGTCACCTTCGGGTGTGGTTGAAAGTGAGAACCCTGTCCCGAAAAAAAAAAAGTAGTACCGAAACAATGCCCTACAATGCCCGCTGTGTATGCTTAAATGTAGTTGCGTGGTGCGCTCAGGGAGGTCTAAACACCGGAAAAGGCATGACGTATGCATGCCCTTGACAAATGGAGAGGACGAAAAATGGAACGACAATGGTGCCAACAAATGGGAAGTCTATGGGCAGGCTGTAAGCCCATGATGTAGATACAGCATGTCTCGGTTCGAGACAGTGCATGCGCGCCGTTTAGAGCAGAGTCCTAAAAATGTAATGAAGAACTGAATATCAAACTTAGAAATCCAGCTCGCCCCTGGATACTTTGCTGTTAGCATGCTGCTGCCCCACTGATCATATCACTCCAGTCCTAATATTGTTTCGCTGGCTTCTCGAAGAAGTCTGCACTGAAGTTTGCTATAGTTTCAAGTCTCTGTGACTAATGCATGAAGCCCTCCACTTGGTGGATAAATGAATAACCGAGGCGAAAAGTCATAAAGCGTTAAGAAGTCCCAGTCTTCAAAAATCTGGCACAACCTCTTCAGGAGTTAATAGCATAGAGATTGGCTGCATTAAGGTGCCTCAGGTGTAGAGTGAGTGACAGCCAAAGGATGGTGGAAAGCAGCATGTGAGGTAAGTGAAGTATATAAAGCCTTTCCGTCTCTGCAAATTCTTATATAAACCTACTTTAAATTCGGCCAGCTTGGTGGAAATTACACCGCATCAGAGGGCAGTAAACATTATATGTGTGGTAAAGTGTTAAGTACCACGACTTTAAAAAAAATGGCGTTCAGTGTAGACTTCTGTTACTAAGGTTATAAAACCACAAGTGAGTGAATTATGAGCATTTTAGAATGCTGTCATTTGGAGAATCCCCAAGCTCTGCTGTGTATATTAATTGTGTTGGACGTCAGCCAATAATGTTGCTTGGTTTATTTATACGTCTGCTGTGTGGTTTAGTTCCATTATGTCAGTGTTCCGGAAGAACACGTTATCCACCCGTTATGAATGTGTGCAATGCTTACAGCTGATAATTTGCGTTAGTGCTTCAATCTTATTATTGTGTGAGTCCGTTTAGAAACTCTAAAATAGACGAAAATGTAACTGTTTACAGGTTAACACCTAAAAAAACACAATTTTGAACCGAAAATTGCGCAGATATAAAAGAGCTAATAAAAGAGGCATACAAAGTAATCATTGGTTAGCTGTCTCACTACCAAAGGCTTGCAGGATCCATCTTCCTGCATTGCAGTCCCTTCAGAAGCTATCGTGCATGTACTTAAAAGCCCGAGAAGTAACATCATCATATTTGCATAGACCACATATAGTCATTATGAGCACCCTGCTGTGTTTTGACTGTATTTGTGTTTGTCTGCCTGCATGTGTGTCTCTCTGTGCAATAATATGCAAATGTTAAACCCATTAGCTTTGTCAGTGCATGTTTAGATATGGCAGCAAGAAAGGATAAGACCATAGGGACATCAGGTGCTTTACTGACAGCCGTACTGGCCTTTCAGATGACAATTCCACAGCACTACTGGCCTGTGTGAGATTAACCAAGCACGTGAGTGACTTTCTCTTATTTGCATGCCAGAAAGTTGTCTGACATTGTCTGAACTATACTGATAAGTGTACACATCTTCCTCAGCCCTACTAATCTTTAACAGGTGTGCCTGACATGAGCGAGTCAATCTCTGTCAGTCTCTCTCTCTCTCTCTGTTTTGAAATAAGATCTGGAAATCGGCTCTTTGCCCTAGCCCCATAGCCTACAAAAGTTACACCTGCTATACAGCTGGCTATTCTCCAGCCCTGCCAGCCTTCCAGATGTGTGGGGGTTATGTGGCAGTCCTTGCCCCAGCCCTACTGACTCTTGAGATGAACGCCTGACTTGTGATAGACTCTGCCCAGATCTATTGACCATTCAGAGGCAAGTCTGAAAAGTGACTGCCTCTTTCCCAGCTTTAATGGCCTTCAAGAAGTAAGCTCGACATTTCATGGATGTTGTCCAGTCCTAATGCCTTTCACTCGAGCAACTGGCCTTTTACTGACATATTCTCAGCCATGACAGGTTGTCAGACGTGCGTCTGACGTGTCTAACCCTGTTCCAGCCACATTGGCCCTGTCAGATGCGTGTCACCCATGTGGCTGCCTCTGCCTCTTGGAATACTAGCTAGTTGGTGTGTCCATTACTATGTTCCGCCCTATATCTCTTCTGCCATCATTCATGTCCACTTCTAGCAAAATAAAGAAAGGAGAATGCCCCCTTCCTTTGTGAACTTCTCTCATAGCTGTATCATTGGAATTTTAATATGCCTACTTTCCATACTTTTTGAATTACAGTTATAATAAGTTATAATTAACCAATGGCTGATGAATGTGATGAAAGGCGCTTGCAACTAACCAATGACTGATTACTTTCTCTGTATAGATCACATGAGCTCTGAGGCACAGTTAAATCTATCTCTGCGGGGCCTAAATGGACTATTAAAACATTCCCTGAATCAGGTATTCCATGAATAGAAATGCAAGAAGTGAATATTTATCAAGGAATGCAGCAAAACGACTCTTGTTTTGGGCTCTTAAGCCTCACCTATTTAAGTCTAGATAATATTTAATTAAAAAAAACTCGTCTATGCGTCCATTTATAGGGCTGTTTGCATATTTGCACTTCTCAATAAATCATCAATGTCAAAGAAAATGTCCACACGCAGCAACCAAAACTGTACAAATAAGCAAAAAATGCAATAGGCACACAATCACTCAGGCAATCCATTGATCATACTGTAGTCTCAACAAAAATCACCAAGACAAGTGCATTCGAGAATACTGTAGTGGATTGGAATTTTATATGAATAAAGTGGCACAGATCCCAGTAACAGATAAAGCACCGAGTAAGAGTGAACCTAGTCAGAATGTTGTGAAACTGATTTTAACACTGATGGCGCCTTAAGTAGGGTAGCCTTATAATTTGTTTTAAAAAAAAAGGAAATGCAACGACCTTATAACATGGCAATCATTAAGCTTTACAATGCGCATTCCTTTAACAAAAGCTGAATATTTGATGAAAGGGCACTTATAATTAAGTATAAGTTCCAGACCATATAGAATGCACATTCAAACAAAAGGGTAGCAATTGGTAAATTCTTGGTTTGTTTTGCTTTTAACACTGCATCTTAACAAACAGCATGATCAATCTATATTAACACCCAGGTGTATCAACCTATGCATTACTGTTTGTGTTTCTTCTTATCTGCATGTCTCTACTTTAACTTTCATAAAAAGTTTGCATAGTGCCTGAAAACGTCCAAATACGTCCATTTGTTTTACCCTGAAGCGAATAACAGACCCACATCTGAAATGGGGATTATTGAAGAAGATACAAAGGCGGCCAGTAATTACAGGGAGACGGGACACACACGCACACTCACAGCCATGCATTCACACACACACGTGCACACACGCACACACACACGCATCCATTCACAACACTCATTACCAAATATTCATACATACATACATGCACGCACGCAAAAAAAAACAACACACTTATCTGCAGCTCAGCCTCAGAGGTCCAAGGAGGCTTGCGACTGCTCCCTCATTGGCTGACTTGGGGTCAACCAATGAGGAAAGGCAGCAGTCCCAATGTCATCATAGAGTGGGATGGGGTCAGTGAGACTGCTGACCCCACCCCACTCTGTGATGAAGTGTCACTGATTGACCCTCGACCCTGGGCGCTTCAGGGCTTAAAACTGAAGTGCCCAGGTGCGAGGCAATGAGTGACGCGTCACGAGGGGGAGGGCTTCGAGGTCCGTTGCTGAGCTGAGGAGGTAACGCCCCCAGGAGCTGTGACTTCCTCAGCCCAGCAAAGTTCAGCTCAAGTAGCCAGGACCCTGCGCATTTACCGCATGTCTGGCTCCTGGCTGCCTGACCTGAAAATGAGCAGTGTGTCAGGCTGACCTTTCCTCAGCCTGACAGACACTGTTCTTATAGGCAAATGGTGAGGGGCATGGCGTGTCAGCCTCAATGGGGCCGGAGCTGCAAATAATCACTCAGAAATTCATACCCTGAGGCGATATATATCGGACACCTATGTGAAAGATGTATTACAAGTTCTACCGACAATGAACCACAGCCGCCATGTTCATTGGTTTCTCTTCAAAGGCCTCTGGAACCCCATCTACACCTGCCTGTCAAATTCTGAGTTTCAGCAATTCTCAGCTTAATTTCATGTATGACAATAGCTTTCTGAAGTATATTCCACTTTCAGTTAACTAGACGATCTCAAAAAAGTTTTGCTTTTTTAAAGAGACCCACTTGCCATTATAATTAATTCCAGCAATAGTCACTCTTTTTTTCAGAGCATTCCCATTATGATTTCCAGCCCTAAAGTTCTTTCTCATCTTATTTACTTGGGATATATCCAAATACTGTACACAATAGAAACTAGACTCACAATATCTAGCACCTTGGAAAGAGCTAAGTAAGATTTAGGGCCTCATATACAAAGCCGTTTTGCAATCGTAAACCCTGTGATTTGGAAAATCAAAGACTTTGTGACTGCAAAATGGCTTTTCTTTATGTACAATAATAGTCATTTTACAAGCTGGAAAATTCTTTCAGATTCGTAAATGGACGGTTGCAATCCTTTCTGAATAACAAAGGGGGCAGGGTGAAAGGGGCGTTTAAAGCCCATTTCGTATTCGGAAAAGAATGTATCAATGTTTTACGACTGCAATCGCGGTTGCAAATCATTGATGTGTTACAGCCCCCGGGTAGGCATGGAAATTTATTCCTAAGGGGAAGTGGTCCTTTTAGTACTTGGGAGTCGTGCTGGCAGCCTCGTGGAAAGTAAGGAGTGGTCTAGAGAACCACTGTCTGCTCTCCCTAAAGATTTCAATAACTTAAAACCTTCTTTTATAAAAAAAAAAACAAAACAAAAAAACAGCACTTGTTCTTTCAAGGAACGTGGGCTGCGTTGAAAAAAGTGGTTCATCTTGGAAGACAATTATTGGGATGGTGGTCTGTTGTCTCTTGCACGCCACCATCCCCATTATTGTAGCCAATAGCAGGGGGCCATAAATTGCGACCTGTCTAATGAATATTAAGTGGGCGGGTTGTTCTGCGACTCCCTGCGATTTGGTAGTTTGTTAACTGACCTATTGGTGCATGGGTATGTTCCCAAAATACTATTCCTTTGCAAAAAGTCTGTGAGCAATTTGTGGCCACCTTTAACGATCTCTGCAACGTTTTTTTTTTTTAATCTCAGCCAATTCCTAGTTTAGATCGGCTAAAGTATTAAGCCAATGCTTGCTAGCTGAGCAGATGCATGCAGTGCCTCTGTAGGCATTATTTTCTGGATATTAAGACTCGAAGGCCAAAAGCTGGAACTGATTTTATTTGCTACTACAAATACATTTGTGCAGTAATTTTAAACACAGTGTCAACACAAATGGGATAACTGATGACTTTTCTTTGAAAGCCAAGCTCAAGTGGATGCGGAGAAGCTGCAATCCACCTCATATCTGAATTTGACCACCAAGCAGAGTTAAAATGTCACCGTACTATTTGAAGATGATCATTTTAAGATACCAAGTTACTCAGTTTTTTACAAAAATGCATGAATACATTTTTGTAACCATTAGAATAAGCATGAGGAGGCTAATTAGTATGAAAATGTAGGCACGACTGCTAACATTTAAAACACGGTAAAGTGGTGAGGTAAAACCTTTGTAGAATGATACACAGCACTCAGTCACGCATAAAAAAACTTTCATGGTCACGAGGTCGAGGATCCTTTTGGTGAAGTCAGGTGCCTTTAGAATTTGTCTATGGAACAAAATTGTTGAAGAATCAAGTGGTCTGTATCCCAGTGGATCTTTTCTCGCAGTACAGCAAGCCGTGCAGTGGAAAAGCCACCCGCAATGCATTCTACGGGAAGATGTAGCCTCAAAAACAGCTGAAAGGAATTGAGTTGTCAAATATAATGTGAATTTATTCAATCTTGAGTGTGTATGTGCTGGATTGCCATGCTCGGAGGGGAAGGGCTGGCAATGCGAGAGTTGGTACTGTTCACTCACCTCACAATGCACTAAAGTGAAGATGTCAAGGATGATCATTGCCGCTGGTCTTCCCAGGACCCTTAGACACTGTGGTGGTTTACACAATTTTAGTCTCTGGTGCATCTTCTTTTGACTGACATTCTTCAACAGCTATACGTTAGGGCTGTAGTTTGATACAGAGAGGGTCATCTTGCTAGGCAAATTTCTTCAAAGGTCTTTAACAGCCACGTGTAGCCAAACAAAACTCAACATGCAGTGCCTAAGCAAGTTTGCACATATTTGTCTTCAATAGGATTTATTGTATAGCAATCACTCAAATAGCACCTCAAGGAATATATAGGAAAGCTCCATATTTACAGTCCAGGGGCCATATTATAGAAAGTGCCCCGGGGGCACAAGGGGCATGTGCGGATGCTTTGCATGCCCCTGGGACACTTTGGTATTACAGAACGGGCCGTTGACGCTTGTGCAGCCCTTTCTGTAATATAAATAGCACTGACGCGCACACAGCACCATTTTGCTATCACCAGAGAGTGTTCCCTCATTTGCATGGGGGCGTGGCCCCATGCAAATGAGGGAATCCCTTTGCCTCTGCACCAGCAGCGTATTATAGATGCAGGCGCAGAGACAAAGAAGCTGTCAGGAGGTGCACTGTCTGTGCATCCCCTGATAGCCGCCCTCTGGAGGGGGAAAGGGGACCCTATGAAACCACTGCTCCCGCCTGCAAGGGGATCGCTAATTCTCCGTAAAAGTGCAGGCGGGTTGCCGCCTGCACAGTGAAACACGGAGCGGCTGCTTCGAAGCCGCTCCATATTTCACTTGAATGCGCTACCCCCAGATCAGCACAAGTTTACGACTGCCCTGTTGGCAGTGCATTCATTCTAATATGGCGCACTAAACCTGTTAGTGCCAGGTGCACCTTTTGAAAGGTGCGCCCAATGCTAACAAGGAAAATGTGCCACATGTATGGTCAGTGTCCAGGATTCTACATGTTGTCCAAGTGTTAATGATTCTATATAAACCAATAAAGGATCTTGGAAACAGAGGATTCTGCTGATGAGAGGATTGCTGCTCTCAAAAGTGAACAGCTGGTTCTAGAAATGATGCAATCTGTCCTATGGAATTATCTAGATGGAAGTGCTGCACACATGTAGAAACCAACGCAGGATTCCAAACTTTGAGGTTCATGAGAGAAATAATCTGATTTCCATTAGGGATATTTGGAGATGGTTGGTGGCCCCAATCAACCTGTAAATGGGCCAAAAGGGATGCCCAATACTGAATAAGGGACTGAGGATGGAGGAATCTCCACAAGCTGGTCTCAGAGTGGAAGTAAACAGATTGTATCAACTGAGTCGTTCCATCTTGGACTGGATTAAGCAAATTTGGGATGGCGAAGGAACTCTTGCTCAAGAGACCACTTTGGTACAAAGCATTGTGGCTCAGATCAGTTAGCATTGAAAGCAGTGTGCAAACTCAGCAGAAATATAAAACTGGAAGAGGGGACTTACATAAAGGGGGCAAAACAGAATGGAATAATTCACAATTACACAAAAGATGCCCACCTCACTTCTAGAGTCAGCAAAGTGCCATCCCTGGGTCTAAACATACTTATTAAAAACTCTGCATGGACAGATGGATTTAGATCAAGCATTTAATACAAAAATGCATTTTACAAACTAATATTAATTGACAAGTAATTTTTTTCTGAGAATTCTATCAAAGCCATTTTTCCCAAAGAACTAATCATGTAGAATATATTAGCAGACTAATCACTTTTGAGAAATGTATAATACATCTCCAGTCAATTCTAAGATAAACGCCTTTAAATTCTTCCTTCACACTTTTTCACTAACTTTAAACTTGATGATAATGTATAATATATACACTGGCCCTGAACGAAAAGCTGGAAAACATTGATAGCCAGTAATGGGTATTCAGTCCTTGAAAGAACATTTGGAGTGAAGCTTTTTCGCAATACATATTATTCAATAAGATCTTGTTGGTTTTTGTTTACTATGCTGTGAATAATTTTCATTCAGAGGAGATATGTCATTAAAGACAGGACCTTATGCTTCTATTAAAATCTAACACACTTTGATCAAATTAATTGATTGCACAAAATAGAAACACTCTGGATGGTGGTTTCTTTAGAGGTTTGAGTTTTATGACAAATATTCGCCTCTCCTACCCTAAGTAATTTCTTTATACTTAGTATCCAACAGTTCACCAGGAATATGCTGGAGCTCCTGTTTTAATTAACAGAGTACAACGCTAAAAGGACGGGGTAAATTATAACTGGTCCCTTGATTAGAATTTGATGACAATGAGTGGCCCATCACAAATGTATTGTTTCTAGTAAAAAAGCTTACTAACCAAGGTAAAGTTCTTTCTCGTTATTTATATACTCCAACTATAGAATGCTAACTGGCTGTAAACATAGAGATATACCATGATGTCATACTCAAGTCTTTGAAAATATCTCCTCAATATTGGATTATATGTTTGTTAAGTGAGCCATTTTTGTTTAATCCTTTACTTTAGCATACTTGATTGTATTGTAAATGAACACCTTCTTCAGTTTAAGCAACCAGAAATTGCTCAGACCAATTGTGACGTAGTTTTTCGCATAGTCCATATTAGTCAGTTGACTGAAGGAAGCGTGGTCCACTTAGGACAGGTAACAAATTCAGAGACAGTACTGAGAAGGTGAACTTCGGTAATAAAAACTGGCCAAATAGGGGAGATCATTAAATAATGCACAGAGCTGGGTGGCTTTCAGCAAAAAGAAGTAGTTGGGCCTGTAGGTGCTAAAAAAGGACATATCAGCAGGAAATAGCAAAAAGAGGGAATTTCCGACTTTGTTTGGTACTGATTTAAGCATAAGGAGCAAATTGATTTGAACCAGAGGAGCTTTGCGGTTAACAAAAGAACGTAGACTACCATTAATAAATTGCTGATCCTAAAACAAAAATGGCAGACACTTAATGTAATCTGTTAAAAGAAAGCTAAGGATCAAATTCACAAAGGGACTTACGACTCAAAGTTATGAGTGCAGAGTCTTCACACTCGGGCGGAATATCCACACTTGTGCCAGAACTACAATAGGCATTGTGGAGGCATAGCAGAGGCACTTTAGAGAGGTGTGCAGTTGATTTACCATAAAAACCTGGGTGATCACTGATTTAGATGATGCACTGTGGCAAGTGAATATTCATTTCCTAAAAGCTGGATCAAGAACTCCAACAGGCACTATAACACTGATGATTCAGTCTTAATCACTCTCTGCTGGGGCTGCAAGACATACCGGTTAGACTGAACAAATTAAGTTGAAATAATCAGAACAGTGTAAATTGAGCCAAAACAAAAATCACAACATTTGCTCGCAAGGACATTGGTAATTGTTTGAGATTGGGGGAGAAAATGTCCATCAGTATTATTATTTAAGACTTCTCATATATGATAAATTGTGTTAGGAGGTTCTGTTGAGTTTGATTTAGTGGATCTATAAACAAAGGAAGCATATAGGTCATATGTACAGATTGATTTTCCTGGTCGGACTGCACAGCAGATATACAATGCCTTGAGACTCAACATTGACAGATTTACATGCTGTTTCAGCCAGGCCACCTTGCTTAGTTTGTTTTCACAGAAGCTTGGGAGGGGCTACAGCATGAGTTGTGATTCGTCACTTATACAAATAAGGTATTGAAACTGTGGTCAATATTCTTTTGCATTGTGCACATTTGATAGTGTTATGAGATGTGTACATTGCATCACAAGTTAGCGATACAGCTTAAATAAGAGACAAGCTGTCCATCAGTTAATGATGTAGGTAAGAAAACCTGTATCAGTTTATTGGAAATTCCTGAGAATGCTAAAGCAAGTCTAAGTACACAGATTAATTTTAAAATAGTCTATGGTAAATTACAAAATACTCATACGGTTTGCCTCGAAACCAAATGAGGTCAATGGATAACAATGTTTACTTTGTTCTACGTGCCATGCAAAACAACATCTACTGTAGCCATTTTGTTTTGCTATTCACTGCACACGGGGAAATGGTTTAAGGAGGGAAATCTTGAAGTGTTCCACAACATTATGACGTACATATCTAGTCATTTATAGGGAAATGTTAGCTTGCTTCTCCACTGAAATGAAACTCAGTACACTTATCTGTCGTTTCACAACTGTCCTTAGTTAAATCTTGGAAAGAAGCCAATATGCAAAATTCCAATCATAACTGAAGTATTCTCTTGCATCTGGGTTTAAAAAATGAATATGCTAATGACAGAAGGCTGAGCACAATAGGAGTTGGTCTGCTTTACAATGCTTAGTTTCTTTATTCTACTCTCAAATTTGGAGCTAACACTAGGCATCCTAAAATGCACAAATGAAAGACTTCCGAAACAAGACAAAAGCAGAGTACTTTGTATCCATGGTTAGCAACCTCTCTACTTCTTATCAGTTTTTCCAAAATTGGACATCCATACATCAACCATATTCAAGCTATCTACATACAAACAATCAGATCAGGATCAGACAAGAAGGAAAGACAGATGCTTATCAAAATGTCCTTGAAGATGATTTGAAACATGGTATTACTCAGTTACTCCCAAAAGATTAGCATGGCAGGATATCAGTAAAACATATAAAAATCAATCTATTTTCTCACGGATACATTTGAGCTACCTGTCACTTTTACTCACATTTAGCTTAATATTACTACTATATACTACACCTTCATTAGAATATAATACTTCTCTGCTGGTCACATAAAACAGAGTTTTATTTGTGCAGTTTTTATTCACTCTCCTGATGTATTACATTGAATAAAACTTTGAAAAAACTGAGACTTGCTTTCAGTAGCCTCTGTCCATTATTATTTTGTGATAGTTTTTTGGAGGATGGGCTGAAATTGCATCAACTTAAGAGTATGTATATTTAGTTCAAGATTTTCTTTGAAAAGGTCTGATGAAATGTTACTCTAATTAGCACTTAATTTAGCCCAGTAGGTGTATCTTAGCATCCGTAGCACATGCCCAAACCCTGCAGAAAATGCCAAAATTCAGTAGCAGAAAGTTATAAAGTGGATAGATTTCTGAGGACAGAGGAAGACAAAAAATTGGGTTTGTGGTAATCCATGAACAGATGCTAAATTAAGGAAACTGTCTGTAGTAAACCTAAAAATATGCCCCAGGACCAAAAGTATATAACAGATATTTCTGAACCATAGAGATATGGTTCAGATACCTTAGTCAGACACTTTGGTAAAGCAACCAATACCTTCTCAAAGAGAAAACTAGGCCTAGGCAGGATGATAATTTTTATTAGATTAGCTCTACCAACAGTAGTCAGGGGCAAATTATTCCACATCTCTAACAGCTGAATTGAGGAAAAGAATGGTTTCTTTAAATTCACCCCATCTTCTGTTCTCTTCATGCTCTAACTTGTTGGCTGTGCCCAAAATCCTCTGCATGAGAACCAACAACCGCTCTCTGTCTCAGCTTGTCCCCATCAACTATAGGACTCCATTTCTGCCTCTCTTATCTTTCCCTCTGTCTCTTTCTGCATCTTCTCTCACACCATAGGCACGTCCACAATCAGTTAGACTCTTGCATACCTCACCTACCTGTTTAGTGTTGGCTATTTCCTCTATAGCCTGATTTCCATTTGTTAGCACCAGCTCACACTAAACTTATGAATATCGCACCCAGCGCCTCACAGAATTTTGGGAATTCTTACTTATTGATACCATAGTTGGCCTTACCATTGCATTAGTTCTTGTTTTGCCTCTTGACTCCATGAACAGAGTACCCAAGCACATGTGTAAACCAGAAATATGGACACTTGATGTCACCTCTAATAAAGGATTAACATTGGCAGCACAGAGGTTGATATTAATTTGATCATCATGCAAATCAAACATAGGAATTGCACTAAGTAGTTTGTCTAGTTTCCCTGAAAGTCCTAAATGGACTTCATATTTGAGCATCAACCAATAATGTTGCTCTTGGTGCTGCACACAGTACCCTCACAGCTTGCGTGAAAACGGCACCCAATACAAACTCACAAAAAGTGAGCCAGAGGTACGACCTATTCACCCTGTTATAAACTTTCTCTGCATTCAAAGTTAACATAACCAGATGTCTGTCCTCCATTACAGCAGTTTTGATGCCAGCCTCTGGTTTGTGTTGTCAAAAATATGGATATCTACTAGGTAGAAACCCCATACTCATTAAGGCGAATAAGTAGGATGTACTTAATTGTGCCTGTTGGAGAGTAATTTAATAGCATAAAAAAAAAAATCGACATATACACACACATGATTTCAGATCCTTTTATTTTTCCAATTTATGGTAATCATTGCTGTCTGCCCTGGGAGCTTATGAGTGGTTCTTAGTTAATTAAATAATTTAACCAATACTGTTATAAATCTGGTCAAAAAGTCTTGCAAATTTTCCCATCATACCAAGTGTAAGGAGCACTGTGTCTGTGACTGCTCGTTGTCCTTCATGGCCACTCGAGGGGTTAAAGTGGGAAGCTTGCTGCAGCCTCCTAGTCTCCCTGTTGACTCAGGATTTTATTGTGGTGATTCTTTTCAATTCTCTTTGTTTACTACAAGGCTCTAATTCTGACCTTGTTGCCCAATAATGATCAAAGTTCAAGTTTTCTCCATTGTAGATTTTTCGGTCTCCGAATTTTGTTCAAAATCAAACACTGTATAAGTATTCTAACCAAATGGATCTTTCAGGAAGATTGCCACACCTCTATGATTACATAATGTGAGACTGTACAGTAAGATGCATCATATAAAGCACAGGTTTTCCCTTTCTCTATCCAATGAAATATTATAAACATTTACTTCGTTCTGATGAAAGAACTTTTAAAACATGAATTTCTGTGATGGATGTCCTGAAAAGTGTTACAGAGTTGCTCCTAGCCTTCAACGCATATTTCTTGCAATCTTCTTTAGGCCAATGTGTGAAAACAGTTATGAATATTAGTCCAACCATTTGAAAACGTGTGCCTCTTTCTATGTGTTGCCATGTGAGGCACCCATTAATACTAGGCGGAGCATGGAGGTTCACACTTTTAGTGAAGCCTGAACTCTAATTACATTTTAAATTTGCCACTTCTTTTATCCTCCCCAGGGTTCCCTTGAGATTCTCATTATTTTACTATTCACTAACCTTCTGCATACTCCAGCAAAATTTAATAAAGTGTTACCAATTGTTTAACGCGGAAACAGTGGTCAGGCACTTCATGACCGAAATATACCAGATTTTTCACACAAGTCAGTGACCACCAAGAGCTGTTTACTGACCTGGAAACGCACTTTTATGGACTGCAGCAGGAGGCGAGGAGATCACAAGCATTAAAAGCCAATAAGTCTATCTTTAAAAAGCTCCCTGCGGAGCTATTTGAATTGTTTGCATTTGGAAAAGGAGACCAACAAGTTTCATGTGTGCTTCTTGTGTGTTTGTTAAATGCACACAAGCAGATCAGCTATCCATGGGAGACAATTGCTGGCACACTTTTTCATATCTTATTCAGTAGGAGAAGGGATTCTGAAAAAGTTTCAGGCTACTGCCAGATTTGACAACTAAGAAATGCACTTTATCAGTAACATACATTTTGTAGGACAAAAACGTCATTTCCATTTCCTGTGTTGGGACACAATGCTTTCATATCTGGGTATACAGATGCTGGGACAGATGCCTATACTATGACGTTCAATGAGATAAAACTTCCTTTTCACTCCTAAGTTTACAATAATGAAAAGATTCTTGCGTGAGAGTCGGGGGCATTTAAACTTAGAATAAAGAGGCTGGGCGAGAGCAAATGTTTAAAAAAAATCTCTCTGAAAAACTATGGTCCGTTGCATATATCGAAATACCAACTTTTCAGAGCAGAATCATGTTGTCTATCAGATGCCACATTACAGAGTAAGTTAACTGCACTTGATTGGCTCAATGATCTACAGTGTAAGTACTCTGGCAATATCTGACAGAGGTTTTTCTTAAATTTTTAGGAAAAGAGTTTCTTTAATGCCCTTAGTGGGACACGAAGCCTGGATATGAGGATATAAAATGCCTTTGAAGCAGAACGGAGTTAATTTAGCAATTACTTGGATACTTTTCATATTTAAAACATAAACTTCTACATTGAAATAGGGGCCCAGGTGAATGAGGGTGTTTTTTAATGGACTTTTTTAAAGACATGGGAAGAATAATTATCAAGTGATGCACATACTGAAATAACTGCTTTTCAACGCAGCATATGCCCATCAGCCCTGTAACCTAAAGTGAACATTTTTCGGTGGATATAAACACATTAACTGACAAAATGCCCTCACTCGGTGAGGACAGCCAGATGCTGAAACGGGCTGGTCCACTGCCCCATAGTGTATGCTGTAGTAGGTGGAAGCAAAAATGTGAATGACAATTGGATGGGCCAATTCATGAGGTCTGCTACATCAAAGTCCTTCTTTGTATATAAAGAACATATTAGTATTTCTAAATAAAAAAAAACCTGTTGAAACACCTAAAGCTTAATTAAATTAATTAAAAGTTTAGTCAGAGCATATGTTCTTTAAAAAGCAATAAACAATAGGTAGTTATATTTATCCTGTGTATACCATTAATGATTGTAATCCCTTGATTGGATTTAGATCTGGCATCGTCAAATATTTACTGTCACCTACCCAACCAGATGTTGACAGAAATGCTGATATTTTTTGCTTCTGTTCATCTATTCAAACACACACACACATCTTTTCTTTCTGTGCTTCTTATTTGGTCCCATGCAGAAAATATATAATTCTAGTTTTAAACATGAGAGGTATTCAGGCATTTCACCCACGATTTTTGTAACTCCTTTTATAACAATCACCTCTGATTTGTAAAGCCATGGTCAGATTTCTAATAAAGGCCATAGCATAGGTATTATGAAGTCTATGAGTGTTCAGGACTGGAGATTAGAGTACCCTGATAATGATGAGGTATAAGGATCTGGTTTCCTTTTTTAATCTGCCTTTTTAATGTGAAGTGATTAGCATATGAATATTTAAGCACTACCATGGTGAAGTGTTACAGGATTGTGTTTTATTGTTGCTTTTAATCTGTTCTATGCCTTGCTGTTTAATAGTTTATATATTAAACAGTATAAACTAAAAAAAAAAGACGAAACCTCCAGAAACCTCTACACCCAAATAAGTGCTACATAGTATTACAGAAAACACCAAACACCCTTACAGAAACATTATTGGAGCAAGGCAGAAATCAGACAATCTACCAGAAGGATGCCAGCTTTCTGATAATTGCTCTACCATAGCCTACTTCCTGTACCAGTATGTGTAGTTTACCAGAGAACCGTCTGTCTGACGTACACGGAGTGTATTCTTATTACCGGCTCTGCTGGTCGTGATTGTTTCACTAATCCTGAGCCCGCAGAGGACTATGCTCCTTTTGATTGATTGTTTTAGGAGCGTTACAAATAACTTGATCTGATCCTGTTCCACAACTTAGTGGTCCTCCTGCAGTACAGAAAGTAACGGGTATGGTGCAAAGCCAGCGTAAGAAAGCAACGGCTCAGGATTACACCTGGGGTAATAAACCCCTTGCATGACAGTCGGATCCAGGTCCATATTGGCCACCCAAAGCGGACACCCAGTCTAGCACTGCACTATGCATCACTGTGAAGATTCGAGTTTCCTTGAATGAACTTAGAAGATTTTTATTAAGCTTTCCTGGCCTTGTGCCTTCCATCTGGGTCCTGCACCCATGATGAGCAGCATTCTTCCATGTGCCGCTTTTACCCCTTGCATTTCCCATTCATGTGACAGGAGATGAATCTGCAGCTGCGTATCTCTAAGATATCTACTTTTGGAGAGTGAACAGAGCCACACAGCAATTTCTGGATCCTACAAGAGGCAAATGTATATTGTGTTGTGTGAAGATAGAAGAAGGGCCATTAGCTGTTAGAGTCTAAGCCAATGCTAGCTGTTAGTCCCTATTCAGGTTTCCTTGGTTGCTACCAAGACTGAAACTCTCTATCATGTATTCTTTCCTGGAAAGCAGATGGTTAAGTTCTTCTCTCAAGTTAGCCTTCAAGGAATTTCAGAGTCTGAATCATGAGCTCCTCTCTTGATTGACTTTTGTTGGATCATGTGAGAGTTGGCAGAGGACCCAAGGTGCCTGTAAGGAGTATAATAGGGGTCATCCTATCCTATTCAATTATATTTGTCTTAGTATGTAATACAACCTCCACCTCCTTTAAATTGACGGATCTCTACATTGTCCTAACCAACTAAAACGATTATTGCAACTTGTAATTACTTCGTCTAGACAAATTTAGTATTCTAACTCCACTCCTACCATTTTCATTGCTAGAGCCACATAGAGGTAATGGCAAGTTGAGGTAATGGTCATGTCTAAGTAAAGGCACAGACAATAAAGGGTTGCATGGAATCCAGCTGCACATTTAGGATTCAAGCCAATGCAATGAGGGTATCTTCCCTTTAGTCTTGTTTGTTTCACAGCCAATATATTTTTCCACGGTATATCTATGTTTTATTATATAAGTCAGAACTCTCTTGCCACATGATGCTACCATGGATGAACTTTGACTCAGTGTTGACTGTTGACATTGGTTTGAATCTAATGAAAATCATTATCCCAGAACAAAGAGTACACTAAAGTAACCCATAAAAATAACTTTTATTGGTCACAAACAAATGTCACAATCGCTTACTAAAGTAGTCTCAGGTTAGCATGTGGCACCGTCACTTGTAACAGGAATTTAACAGAGCAACATAACAAAAGGACTGTGGCACTGTTCACGTGCTGCACTGTAGAACCAACAGAAATGCACTTGGCTTACAGGCTCTATTTCCTTTCCAGCTCACTGGATGGATATGCATGATGTATTTGTAACAATTGTGAAAACGTAATCTTTGTACACCAAAGATCAGTGAAAACAAATGTACGGCTTTATTTTAAGCCCCTTTTCAATTAGATTTTCTAGTTTATATTAGATTTGTCAGAATGTAGAGGAAAGACATTTTCTTGCATCTAGCTTCTTGGGACAACTTTTCATTTGATATTGTTCGGCACTGGCTTGGTTTTGCAGGCAAAATTTTCTTCAATGCCTCCCATTGCTCAGCCTGATTTTCAGGTCTGAATCCTAGTTCCTTGACAGAAAACTTATCGGCCAAAGTGCAAGCTATACTCCAAATTCCATCACAGTATCAATAGCCTGCTGTTGCTATGTCCTGATCCCATTTGTTGCACACTTTCTTGAGACATTCCCAAAGTCTAGGGCCACAGACCATTGTCTTTTCACAGTACTCCTACTGCCTGCAATGATAGGTAATACTGCACAAACCTTCCCTCATTGCACCCTCGTTTGTTGCACCATGCATGCTGCACCATGATCGTAGGAGCACATCTCTGCTTATCAAGCACATCACTATCTCCTACATTAAGGGGCTCAATACGATGTCGGGTGGAAAGCCTCCGCCCGACACCGTCTCGGATTCGGGACCGACTGACTTGCGCTTGGCGGTTCCGAACGCCGGATTACGATGCGACCGAACATTGTTCGGTCGATTCCCATTGTTTCCTATGGAAGCTCGTGTTATGCCCGAGAACCGGCCGTAATACAGGCTCCTATGGGAAAATGGGGTGTGTGTGGAAAACCCGGCACCCTGTCACAGGTACCCCATGGTGCCTGTCACACAGTACAGGGTTTTACAGGTGGTAACTTAGGTACCCCCTCTGCAAGCAACCGTAGGCTGTGGGGGCCAGGGGGCCCTGCCAGGGGACCCCAAAGTCACTTTCAGACAGCCTTTCCATGTCGGACAGGCCGACGCGGAAATGCTGTTGGAAAGCGACATCGTAATCCCAACGGCAGAAACGCGGTCCAAGTTCGCTGACATACGTTTGGAGCACATCTCTAGCTTTCATGTACATCGCTCTACTTTTTTAATTTAGCCTACAATCTTTCCAATCATGCCTGCCTACATATCCCTGCATGAAGTTACTCTAGCGGCAGGGTTGTATGTCAAAATAGCATGTTAAAAATATTGTGCAGCCAAATAACAAAGCCAAAACACCGACTACAACAATATTGCGAAGATAAGTCTAAATTGTTAAGAGTAAATCTACTGTTAACTGTAATTAACTCCACACCTACGTATCTTGGTGATAAATGTCGTCAAGGTACATACTTTAAAAATATAGGAGTGGTAAATCTGCACTCACCTGTATAAAACTACCTTCATAATATTGTGTTAGTTGATATACTGGCTGATATTTTGTTCCCCGATAGTAAAGGATAATAATCTGGTACAATACCAGCCGCAGTAGTGCACTATATTAAAGCCAATGGCAATTTATAAAACTGCCTCTATAGCTTGTTCTCGCTCATTGACCTGTAACCCCATAACTTGACATTTTGGGCAAAGTCTGCCTACTGAAAACTCACACAACCAAAGTGCTGATCAAACCATGCACAATACCATGGAGCTTCTAACCCTTAAAAGGACAGCACATCTGTGCACACGGGCCTTTGTCATTGCTGTCACTCCAGCAGGTGTTTCTGTTTCAGAATCAAACGTAATACAGTTGCTATATATATATATATATATATATATATATATATATATATATATATATATATATATATATATATATATATATATATATATATATACCTAGGGAATTTTACATTAATTGGAGGCATAACCCAATAGACACATAGTTACATTTTTGTTCTATTAGTATCTCATTTTGAAACTTTGTAGACATTTGGATTTTAGCTGTCACGTAAAAGTGAGATCATTATCAGAGGCAGGAAATAATTCAAAAATACACCCCTCACCCTCTGGTTTGTCTCGGTCAGGTTCTTTCTTTCTCCCTTTGTCATTATCGTTCTTAGTTCCTCTTTATGCTTGCCCATATGCACACGAACGCCTCATCTCTTTCAACATAAAGTGCTAATTTCTAATCCTTGAAAATCGCGGGAGCACCTTAAATTCCAAAGTGTGTGGGCTCTGAATGAATGTATTCGCCTAGCTGTATTAATGTCATAGCCAGTGTCATTCTGCAAAGCTCTATGAGCAAATTGTCTGTACCGATAAATACAAATATTACATCACTTGGAAATTCTCTGAAGTTTAGTAACTTAAAACTGAGGAACACGTGGTCACCAAATCAGGAAAAAAACGGTAATCCAGAGAATGTACGCCTGTCAAGTTTGATGCTGATTTGTTCTGTCACTTATGAGTTGCAGATGAAAAAATAATTACAAATTGGCCCTTGACAAAATGCTAGTAGAGTCCCATTTTAATTTAGAATTGCTCAACCAATCACCATAACATTTGGCAATCCGAATGAACTTCAACAAATTCCAAGCTGTCACATTTCGTAAAACAAAGTCAATGTATGACAAAGTTACAGAGAACTGAATAAGCGAATTTGACTTGGAGCCTTGTTCTAATTAGAGACCTTCAGCTTTTCCCCCCACTGGCAGCAAATGCTAAATTACATTTTTTGCCTTCCTCTTTGGACGAAATTGGCAAAATTCCACATATATTATTACAACTCTAAATTCAATTCAGTCAGAAAATAAAGCCAGTTTTACATTATCCCACCTACTTTCCTACTGTAAACAATTGGTTTACGAACTACTGGGCAGATGTTTCTGCTCATTGACTGACCTGTCCCACCTTCAATAAGTGTCCACAGAAAGTAGGCATTAGATAAGTATCCCTCTTTTGATTTATTCATGATGAAATGTACCCTCACCTAGTGAGGACATTTT
Organism: Calotriton arnoldi; assembly: GCA_963921515.1. NCBI lineage: Eukaryota > Metazoa > Chordata > Amphibia > Caudata > Salamandridae > Calotriton > Calotriton arnoldi. Next base: position 59,848 of record CAWUFW010020379.1, read on the forward strand.
TTTTGTTGTGTTTTGAGCTATTCCTCAGTTAGCGAGGCCTTCTTTTGCCAGGGAAAAGAAACTGTGAGCCTAATTTAGAGTTTGAGGTGGATGGGGCCCTGCTGCATTTTGAAGTTTCCACCAAGGGATCAATGGTTTCTTCACTACACTGCAAAGTGACTAGATCGAGCAAGGAATGATCCACAATGGAGGTTGAACTGTGGTGGAAAATCTAGCAATGCCAAATAATGGAATTTGAACCACCAAATAAGGTGAAGCTTAGATGCTCCCCACCAAATTAAGGGTTCATTTTCAGTGGCCACATCTGTATTTGTTCAAACATACTGTGGGGGGTTCAGCAATATATTTTTGGGAAAGGATGGTGGACTTTCACAAATGTAACTTTGCTAGTTATGGTTGCGTGCCACTCCCTATCAGGAGATGGTCCTTTGTTGAAGTCTGCATATCATTTTATCGTCAGCTGTACCTATGTGGCTCCATATCCTGCCTGGGCAGTTAACTTGTTTTCCACATGACCCTAATACACTGGAAAACCATTTACTTCCTGTACGGTGTGCTGAATTAGTTGTAGATAACTGAGTGGCAGCAAAAACATCCAGATTTTTTATACCACATTCTTACACCACAGACACCTCCTTAAATATACATTGTTTGCTAATGCAGTTTCCACTGTTGTGAAAACTAGTTTAACAGTTTAGGGGACCAGTTCTGATTGTTCATTTAAAAATGGGTGGTAGTGTGAATATGGGTGCAAATGCACTAGCATAGACTCAGAATGAAGTGCAAAGTTCAACTTGAGCACCTACCACCATGTTTGACTTGGTGATAAGTGCACCTGCTAAAGTAAAATATGGGGCAACAGAGTAAGCAAAATTGCTGCTAAGCCATTTGAGCATGTTATTCCGCAATATTTACCCCAGATGTTTCAAGTTGGGTGCAAAAACACACTAAATACTTTTTGCACATTGCTTCATAATCTCAAAGACCCAGTTGGTGCTTCTGAAGGTAGCTGCATTTCAATAATTTATTTTCTTTTTGATCATCATGAAACAAGTCGAATTCAATAAGAGAACAACATGATCTGTCCGTAATAGAAGATAACAGCCATTATAAGACGCTAGAGAATATCGAATTCAGTGAATGGGCCCATATTTCATCTTAGAAACTACTCCTCAACTTGTTTATTGTGACAAAGGTGCAGGCAGGTTAATCTTCAGCATCCATCCTAACATTTAAACTTCCTATAATTGTATGGCTTCAGGGTTGGACTGGGACAAAAAATAGGCCTGGGCACCGAAATAAAAGTGGCCCACGTAAACGAACCAGACAGCTAAAAAAAATGGCCCACATTTGCAAATTCAGGCCAGTTTTTCACTTGTAAAAACATGCTGTATGAGTATTTTGCAAGGTAGGGGAGACTGCATACATTGGTTTGTTTTAATATCAGAGAAATCAATGTTAAAAACCGGCACACCTGGCCATAAAACAGGCCCACAAACTTCTAAAAAGCCAACCCACACACATATCTGTGAGACCAGCCCATTGGGCATTGTCTGACTGCCCTTTAGGCCAGTTCGACCCCGCTGCTTGAGTGCTTGTTGAGCCCTCGCAGCAAAGTAAATCAACTCATGCAATAGAAACCAGTCACCATCAGTGGCGGCTCGTGACATTTCAAAGTGGTAGGGCATAAAGGTTGGGGAGGACTATTATGCTAGGAGAGAGTGAGCCACACTGACTAAAGGTAGAAAGGTGTTGTCTCTCTGAGAAATCTATTTTTAAAAAGAGTGGCCAATGGTGCATTTTTAAGCACATTTGAGAATGCAATTAAGTTTATAAAGCGATTGTGAACTGGCACTCTTGAATTACTTAAACACATTAAAAACTGAGTCCTATCTCACTGCAATAAATATGCTTAACAGCTACTGTAGTGAGCAAATTGTACAGTGCAAAGAACTAAGTGTGACGTAAGTTGCTTGCTTTCTGTACAACGATGTAAATGTTCCAACTGCCTTGGGTGAACAGAAGGCGGAAACTGAACACTCATATTTTTTTCTCTTTTCACTGTAGCACCTAGAGCTTTGTGCCTTGATGACAGACTGTGCTTGTTAACCCACTTCTCAGCCATGTCACATGTCCACTTGTTTATGTTTTAATGGGGCACGAGAGCACATGTTAAGTTACTGTAAGGGGTCAAATACAGAAAAAGGACCCAACTAAACTCTGTAAGGGTAACAACTGCAACAATATTGTGAAATGTACATCAGTGCTGCTGTGTCTAACATTCGATGCTTGCAAGCATGTCTACAACACTTTCTGTGCTTCTTTTGAGGGATGAACACCACAATGGCATCATTCACATTTGCACTAACGTGATTGCCATTCACAATCACGTGTTTTAATTAAGTCTGGGCGGTGAACTCCGCTCCGCTTGCGGAGTTTTCCGCACTCCGCGTTACGCGGAGCTCGCGGAGTTCCGAAAAACTCTGCTTCGCGTTGCGTAGCGGAGTTTTTTTCCTCACTCACGTTCGTCAACGTCAAGTTGGAGAGCGCGAGCGAGGAAAATCCATCTCCCGGCAAGATTTTTCCTCGTTCGCGATCGTCAACATCAAGTTGGCGAGAGCAAGCATGGAAAATCAACCTCTTGGCGAGATTTCTCAAAGCGGGCGGTCAGATTTCTCACTGCGAGTGGTTGCGTATGCTCGCGACCGCTCGCGTTGAGAAACCGTCCGTTCGCTTGGAGAAAGCTGACGCTCGAGTAAAAAGCGCCTGTGCATGGTGCCGTTCGCGATGATTGCACAGCGCGGACAAGCACCTGGCACTGAAAATCACCGCGAACGGCATTTATCTAATGTACTCCCCTGCTCGCGGCGGAGTTTGTTTTGCACTTCGCAGAGTTCCGCATCGCGGAACTCCGCGAACTCCGCCTAGGCTTAGTTTTAATGCAAACGGACGCAAAAGACGTGTCTATGAGAAACGGTGCTCTCTGCAACACCTGCATTAACTGGTGACGCAGAGGTCCAACATTTTGAAAACCATTCAATTACACTACAAGCACTTCTCTGATGGCTGATTTGGCAGCTATGAATATCTTACTTTGCAATTCAGGTCCCACCCATAGGGCTGGCCACTTGCTAGACCCCATTTTTTCCAATCTAGGTAGTATCTCATGCCAGATAGCCCTCCTATACTTTGGTCCTATCATTTTTGGTTGGATTCAAGGTGAGGTTAGATCTGCAGCGTGATAACACATCTAGCTTACCTACCAAGTCGGGGTCTAGAAATTGGAAGAAATTAGATATAGACTTTTTAATCAACATCTCGCGAATAACATTCCTGCCATCACGTCTATTAACTTAGCAGATTCGGACACCATCCATACCTGGATGTTGTCATCCATTGATGTGTGTCTTCCAATTTCCATCAATAAAGTAAATAATCATCGACCTCCTGCCCCCTGGTTCTCGGAAAGGTTAAAAACAGAGAAAACCAAATGCAAAGCACTGGAAAGACGTTGGAGGAAGGACTACGCGCCTGAATCCAGACGTATATATAAACTGGCTAAAAGGGACTACCACTCTCTCTGCAAAACTGCCCGAGCTGAATATGTAAACAACACCATTACATCGGCCTATAACAGCCCCAAGGTCTTGTTTAAATTAGTTAAAGATCTTTCGGGAGCAGCATGCCAACCTCCCCCCCGTGCTCAATAAAGCTCAATGAGAGGACATAGCCAAGTTTTTTATTGGCAAAGTGGAGAAAATGTACGCAGAAATGAATGTGGTAACAACTAATGGGGGGGAGCAAATGAGGAGTTCTCTCCCCACATTAGGCTGCGTTGCTCTACCGGCAAATCAGATCACCACGCCTACGAATATGCTAGAAAACTGGCAGCCTTTGGACACTACCTTTTTCAGCCGCATCTTAAATAGCCTTAAATCCGGCTCGCCCAGAGATCCTCTCCCCATTCTTCAAAAACTGGAACCATCATCACTCAAACTTATTATGGAGTTGCTTAATGCGTCTCTGCAAGAAGCAGCCGTTCCATCGGCATGGAAGCATGCCATGGTTCGTCCACTCCTGAAAAAAGCTGGTGCTGATCCGACGGAACTATCTAATTTCCGCCCGATCTCTTTACTTCCAGCTTTTTCAAACATTTTAGAAAAACATATAAATCAACAATTGACGCAATTTGTTGACTCCCAAAAAATTTTGCATGCATCACAATCTGGTTTTAGAGCTGGGTTCTCTACAGAAACCACGCTTTTGGGAGTTACAGAAATTCTGCGTCAACGTCTTGATATGGGTGAAACTGTGGCACTCATATTTCTTGATTTGAGTGCTGCCTTCGACACTGTGTCACATACCGCCCTACTTAAAGCTCTTCAATCTGTGGGCGTTGTCGGGACAGCACTCAAATGGCTTAATGGCTTTCTGACTGACCGGACTTTTCAGGTCTTTTCATCATCAGCAAGCTCTAAGTCACACACTTCTCCTTATGGAGTGCCACAGGGTTCTATCTTCAGCCCACTATTATTTAATATCTACGTTAGACCCCTGGCCACTATAGCGGAAGAGGCTGGGTTATCTATCTATCCGTACGCGGATGATACCCAGCTAATCTTCTCTCTGTCCACCAATGAGGCATCTAAGGTATCTTCTCTTCAGGCAGGGCTGCAAAATATAGCTGGTTGGATGCATGCCAACATGCTAAAACTTAATGGTGGAAAAACAGAGGTCTTAATTCTCGGTAAAAACAAAGGGGCATATTAGCAAGCCTCAGCGATGAACGCGCTTAGCGCGTTTTGCACTAACGCCAGCTATCGCAGGAAATTATCGCCAGGCTAGCGCTGTATCAACAACGCTTAGCGCTTTGGCGATAATATTCCCAGCGATAGCCGGCAATAGGGGGGCAACATCGCTGGAAAACCAGCGATAATCCAGCAGAATTGGAGATGAGCTTGCTGATAGGGTCCTGTGGCCTCAACCCTAGAATCCACCTCCAATAGTACACATAGGGTAGTCAAGAAAATACCAGACGTTAGGATCCAGCGTTAATGGGCATTAGCGCAACTATTATCGGCGCTTGCGGCTCTGGGGCATCCTTGTAAATATCGCGATGCTGTGTCAGCGATGTTTTACATGGATTCTATGTGAGAACGCCTACTTTGCATCTAATTAGCGATGCAAGGCGGCGTTCGAAAACGGCAGCTAACATGCGCTAATGCATGTTAGCGCCGCCTGATGATTGTGCGATATTTGAATCGCCGCTTTTCGGCGCTATGTGCCGAAAAAGCGGCGATATGTGTCTTGATGATATGCCCCAAAGATCTTTGGGGCCCCCGACATTGGTCTCCTCAAACGGGTGATCTTCCCCAGCCGATGCAACTAGTCCGCAATCTAGGCATAATCATTGATGACCAGCTATCAATGAGGCAGCAAGCAGTCAGGGTCGCCTCAATCTGCTTCACCATCCTAAAATGGCTCAAAAAAATACTTTGGATGTTGCCTGGTCCCACACAAAGAACTGTGGTTCAGGCCCTGATTACTTCTAGGCTAGACTATGGCAACGTCCTGTATTTAGGAGCCAATAAGGAGGTTGTTCAAAAACTGCAGGTAGTACAGAACTCGGCGGCAAGACTGCTTTGCCAGGTGCCTAGAAAGGCATCTATTTCAGGCTCCCTCCTCCACCTCCATTGGCTTAGGATGGAGAATCGCATCAAATTCAAGGCCCTGTGTTATATGCATAAAATTAAAATGGGCACAGCTCCACAGTATCTGAGTGCCTTAGTCCATCCCTATCTCCCAACACGTCTTCTCCGATCCTCCACTCAGGCCAAATTCTCAGTACCTAGGATCAGACGGTCACGTATAGGTGGCCGGTCTTTTTCTTATATGGCCCCCTCACTATGCAACTCACTTCCCACGCCACTTCGGCATGAAACCATCTACACGAACTTTCGCAAAGGTCTCAAAACGTGGTTATTTAACCAATAATGCTCTCTCTCTCTTTCTGCGTTAGTCCGATGGCGCCGGGAAACCTCCGGGTAGCTGTGCGCCTTATTAAATTAATAATAATAATAATAATAAATCATTTATGCGCCACACACATGATGTGCCTTTCACTTCTACCAGCAATGCTGAATTCATGGTTCCCTTCTTGCAGAGAATTGGCTCTTGCTTTACAGGGTTGTTATAATGACGGTACAATCAGTGATCTTACCAGAAGAGTTGTTCATCCTTGATGAGCGACTTTATGCCCATTTCCATAGAGTGCCACCAGGTTGAACAAAAATAATCTTACTTTGGCTGACTCTACAAAATCCACCCACACCGTGCATGCTGCCTGGCTACACTGAAGTGCTGAGCATGCCGGGCATGCAGAAGCTAAGCATCACACATCTCGGCCAATGAAAGCACTGCTCTCATGCTGTTTACTACAGTAAACAGCATAAGAGCAGAGCAAGTTTTGGCTGGGACAGGTGAACACAGCGCTCCTTCGGAGACTGGTGGAGCTGTATCTCTTCTTCCCAGCTCCCTTACAGCAATGACAGGGGAAGCCTGAACTACGCATGTCAGACTGGCCGCAAGCAAAGTACCGGCCAACCGGAAATTTTCAGTCTAGATACAAAGCCACACCTTGTGGCTGCAATAAGCCACACCTTGTGGCTGCAATAAACCACACCTAGGAGCACAGTACGTTTTGCCTGCCTGAAGATAAATAAGGTATTTTGGGGATGTTATGGCTTGCAGGTAATGGGTCAACGCCCCTGTGCCTCTATGGCGAAACCGCCGCTCGTCACCATACCTTAGGTGTAAATCATATTCTGGTGGATGGTAGATGAGAAAGATCAGAGAAAAATAATTGTCATAGAACAAACAACAGTCAGTGTTGTGTTTAAACAAAGGTATCTTGCAGTGGTCAACATGTCTGCAAACTCGGACCATAATTATGTAAAAACTGTGACCCTTTTAACAGCTCACTATCTGTGGAGCTATTTCCGGCCATCCAGTACAAGTATATTAAGAATGGCAAAGGCAGAATCTAAAAAATCAAGATTCAACACGCCTCAAGATTTGGAATCTACTTTCAACTAAAATATGACGGATATTGGTAGTATTGTTTTGCGCCATCTGGGATTATTCAAGGTATATTGCTATTTTGTGAGTTATGCCCCCAAAAAGGACAGCCATTTTGAATGTCTGAAAGGTAAAATAGATAAGTGTCCCCTGGATCCGCGAGCCTGTGAAAGAGCACAGTCTCATACGGTCTAGCTTTTAGTGTGCGCTGTAATGTACACAACTCAGCTATGGGTAGATGGATCTAAACTAGATTGTATAAGGTGACAAGCATTGGCATAGCCAAAAGGTCTCGCCTATGTGAAAGCTATTGGCCTTGCCAATGTCTTTTAGCCATGTTGTACAGCAGTATGGCTGCTGTTCAGAGTGGCTAAAAGTTAGTGGCGTGGCGTGGTGTAGAGTGGCATAGAGGAGAGTGGCGTAGAGGAAACTGGAGGAGAGTGGACTGGCATAGAGCGGAATGGCATACAGTAGAGTAGAGTAAGGTGGCAGAGTAAAGTGGCATAGAGTACAGTGGCATAAAGTGAAGAGGATTGGCATTGAGTGAAGTAGAGTGGCATAGAGTGATATAGAGTGGAATGGAGTGGCGTAGTGAGGAGTGGCGTGGAGTGGTACAGACTGGAGTGGCGTGGAGAGGAGTGGAGTGGCATACAGCAGAGTGGCGTGGGGTGGGGTAGAGAGGAGTAGTCAGAGTGGTGTAGAGTAGAATGGTATAGAGTAGAGTGGCGTAGAGTGGAGTGGCATAGAGTAAAGTGGCAAAAAGTGTTGTGGAGTGGAGCAGAGTAGCGTGGAGCACAGGGGTGTAAAGTAAATTGGAGTGGCGCAGAGTGGAGTGGCACAGAGTGGAGTGGCATTGTGTGGAATGGAGTGGCATAGAGTAGATTTTAATGGCATAGAGTGGAGTACAGAAAAGACAGACTAGACCCCCAATTCTGACGCAACTTCTTTTTTAACACCTTGGCATTCCAATCTTGATTGTATTTTAATACTCCCTGCAGTGCCTTATTGTTATTTGACGGTGGATAGCTGCTCACCTGATTCATTTGTTAAAGGGTATAGTGGACTCCTTCTCAATATGTGCTGCACTTCTGAACCTACTCTAAGCTTCTTCAATTTCAGTTCTACTCTAATGCGCACGTGAGTGCATATCATGCATATCACGGCACCCCCATTTGGCTAAGGAATTAAAGGAGGACGCGGGATGAGGTAGAAACTTCTTAAAAGCCATATTCACCGACTGCAGATGATACTGGTATGTATGACAGCGAAAAGGCAATACACCCAGCAAGTTCTCTTCCGACTGCTTTCACTCCCAAGCACAGTGAAACGGAGTGTTCAATTTACAAGACTTACATACAGTACCACTCGAACCTCAAAAACATTCCCGGCCCCCTCTACCTAGAGCACCCAAAGAAAACCAATTAGAAAATGTCTTGCACGATTCCTGGGATCACCCCACTGAATATAGCCAAAGCTTCTCTCTTGTCAACCAATCATAGCACCAATTGAAAGCAACGCAAAGCAGTGCAAAGCTGCTAATTGCTTACCCGCAGTCAAGGTAAATATACACCTACTCCCACTAAATTAAAAATACCAATGGTCATCTCACCACTGCGCTTGCGATGCAATGTGAAATCCATAACGCTAGTTGACACAGTAAAAGTATCATCTGCCAAAATGTTTACCAATGATTTCAAAATGCTCTCTTAAAACTGGCACCAATTAATCTGTGCCAGTTCCACTACTAGAAAGGGAGCTAAAAATATATATATTTTTTAAATAAAGAAAAACAATGCCCAATGTAGAGGAACTATGTAGGCGTACTCATTTGACAATCACTTTTCTTAACAGGAAAGAAATTACCAAAACAAAATATGCTGATCCTCTTGATGAGAACCTCAAAAATAATGAGAAAAACTTAGAAAACATAACAGGCCACAGGCCTAGTTCTGATTTCTCGGATGGGACTGCCGTGTCTTTAGGAAATTGTCTGGATTTAATTGGTCTTATTGTAAGCACTGATTCTCCTCCTGGAGGCAAAAACTGGAATACTGCTAGCAAAGCTGGCTGGTATTTAAAAAATGTTTAAAGAAACATTAAGGTGGACCAAGCGGCTGTAGCAGAATCAGACTTATAGATTGCTTATGATTCCAGCTCCATTTCTTGCCCCTATATTTCCACATGGAAAAAAAACATCCTCTGCACTGGACTTGAAATCTCCAACTGCCCAATTCAGATCCCCAGCACCGAGTGATCTGTACTGGAGTGAAACGAGCTCAAGCAAATGTGTTAGTCTAAATAAGGATGCACGTTTGGAACTAAATAGGTTGCTTTCTTCTCCACCAAGTATGCAAGTTGATTATCCTTGTGATGGGCAAATACATAAAATGGGCCTTAACTGTATCATGGTGGTAATTATTTTTCCACTAAGGGTGCTAAAGGTAAATGTCTAAGTGCACTCTTAAATCAAAAACTGCACCGACAATAGAAGCAGCTTCTAGGTGTGCTGTTAGAGGGTCCTACAAGTATTGGCCAAGCTGTGATTAGCCATGCCATTTCCTAATATTCCAATCTACGGTGAACTAAAGAATGATGTACAGGAGAGAATCAGTGTTTGGGGATAACTTAATCATTCATTTTCATTAATAAGGCTGTAAAACCACTTGATCTGTATTTACACCGATATAAAATGATCTGTAGACTTAACTACACCCTAACTAGAATGTTTAGACTTTGTTTTAGAGATTCTTACGGATCCCACAAATGCCACACAGAGCACGCAGACCTGGTCCCCATGTTCGTGCACAAGCTGCCCAATGCTTGAAACATGCAGGTCGTCAGGCTTTTATAAAAAATCATTGAGATTTGAAAGACCTCAATTATTTCAATGAGAAAAAGTAAGTAATCAATACAGTAATCGTTTTTTCTGTTTAATTATTTAGCGATAGCTAAAGTAGGGTTAGCTAGAAACTAGTTAAAGCCATTGCCTACAGTGCAGCAATGATTGCAAATGTATGCAACTGTGTTTCACACTATAATATGAAATGAAAGTAAAGTAGGTGCTTTAAGAGGAAAT